>JADRCH010000027.1:15622112-15637498 GCA_019843965.1 Rhynchomys soricoides
AAAGGTCCTGGGTTCTATCCTCAACATGTCCTAAAATGAGTTGTGGCGGCAAACAGGCATAGAAGTTGGAGGATGAGGGCTTCAGAGTCAAGGATGACCTCAGCTAGAGGGCCACCTGAGCTACATTGTGCCTTGTGACAAACAATGGCTGTTAAATTGTCCCTCTTAAAGGAAACAATTTATCAGTGGTTAACAGGACCTGCTACTCTTGCAGAAAACTGGAGCTCTTTCCCCAGTAGACATGCCAAGTGGCTCATTACTGCTTATAACTGTGGCACCAGAATTCAGTGTTGTTATCTGAACTCTGCCACATGCCCACATGTATTCACACACACATAAACCATAGAAACGTAAGCAAATATAAAATATAAAGTAGAGAGAAACCACTCTTGTTCTTTCTCATTCTCTTTTAACTGTCATCTTTCCTCTGCATTACTGTGCTCCCATTACACTTTTCCTACTACAATCCCTGCCTTGCTTCAACAGCCACAGTGATGCAGTCGTAACCTAAGTTTGGTTGTGTATGTTACTTTTATTCCCAATACCATGGAATGCCTTTTCAGATGTACATACAATTAAAACAAAACTAAGCAGCATTCAGTGTCATCCATGTGGCTGTGTCTGCTCTACCACAGCAGCACTGGCTTCCCTGGCTACTTGATTTCCTGCTATAGTATCTCCTTAATTGTTTTTCTTGCTCTGTCTGACCCAGCCTTTCTGGCTTTCTTGCTGATTCCAGCTATTTTCTTACTTTCAACAGGCATATGATGAACCCTACACTCACGAGGTTTGGTTTGGGTTTCTTTTCCTCAGATTTCTGTTTGCTAAGTTGATCTCCGTTCCTTAAAGTTTTTATATTACACAGTCTCAGCATCATCTGCTTTGTTCACGGAAACAAGTACCCCAAACAATTAATTCCTAGAATATAATAAATATCCACTCAATGTCTGCTAAGTACATCATCAAAGATGCTGCATTTCTACCTTTGAGACTTTGTCCCAATTTTACAGAGTCTATGACAACTTAACTGTTGTCATCTGCTTAGCACTTGAATTCACCATGGAACATGACAATTATCCTAGGTGCCATCAGGTGCAGATATTGCATTAGAATCTCTACAAGAAATACTGGATTAGTTTATGGAGTCACACTGGGTGCTTGGGGCTCTAAAGAAGAAGCAAAACTAGTCAAAGATGAGAGACATATTTTACATGCAACAAAAGCAGATACCATGAGAAAACAGAGTGTAGAAATCAAA
This sequence comes from Rhynchomys soricoides, assembly GCA_019843965.1. Classification (NCBI taxonomy): domain Eukaryota; kingdom Metazoa; phylum Chordata; class Mammalia; order Rodentia; family Muridae; genus Rhynchomys; species Rhynchomys soricoides. The sequence continues at coordinate 15,623,371 of JADRCH010000027.1, forward strand.
ATGGAAAGCATAATAAGTGCATAAAATACTGTATTTAAAATTAATATTGATAAAGAGGATTGTACAGGTAGGAGAGTAAGTCAAGGTGAATGCCGTAGCTGTGGTCAAGGTAAATGCCTTAGCTGTGGTCAAGGTGAATGCCGTAGCTGTGGTCAAGGTGAATGCTGTAGCTGTGGTCAAGGTGAATGCAGTAGCTGTGGTCAAGGTGAATGCAGTAGCTGTGAGGTCCCCCTTGATATCTGGTCTTGAGATGAAAGCTAAGGAGGGTAGATGAAGAATGGAGCCGAGTAAAAGAAAAGAGTTGTGAAGGGAATTCTGAGGGACTTCAAAGACAGAAAGCTGAATTTTGGTAGGCAAAATTCCTAGATGTCAGCTAAAACTCAGCTCGCACCTGCCAGGTTCTGATTAAAGTAAGGACAAAGTGTCTTAGCATGAAGGTAGAGACAGAGAAATACTGGCTTTACTTGTTAAGGAATTGTGAAATTCCTTAACAGTTGGTGACATGAGTGGTTAAAGCAACGAGAAAGAAGAAAATGGAAGGTGCATCCAGAGGAAAAACAAATGAGATTGTTGGTGTTGTTGTTCCTTCAAAACAGGATGCACATGCACAAATAGAAGCTGCCTGGACAGCATGCATACATATTCTATATGCCTTAAAAGAAAAAAACAAACAAACAAAGGAACAAACAAATCCACACAAAACAACAACAACACAGATGCTTAAGTCAAGGTACAAAGTAATATAACTAAGAATAAAATGTCAGAATTTTGCCTTTAATTTAAATAGAAACAAAATTAACATGCTTTCTACAATTTTAAAATTATTATTATAAAATTTATTTAAAATATTCAATTTTCAAAATCTTGAAGGGAATTGGCAGTGGGTTCCTCTTAGCAGTAAGTGCTTTTAGATAACCATAAATTCTGGGCTATTGTATTAGCAAACAGCATAAAAGGGTAAGTAGGCTTTTTGTTAGCAGGTGTGATATCATTAGACAGAATCATGTGAAGTAGAATAGGTAACATGAGACCTTCAAGAGATTATGTTTATCTGGATAAGGTGTCCTGTGCCTATATTCCTAGTACATACAAGGCTCAGGCCTGAAGACTGGGGGTTCAAAGACATCATTATCTCTGTGAAGAGAGCTGTGGGGTTGACAAGATTGTTCAGTGGGTAAGGGTGCTTGTTGATAAATCTGAGGACGTGTATATGGTCCGTGGAATCCACTTGGTGGAGCAAAATAATACATTCCCACAAGTTGTCTTTTGACATCCACTAGTGTGTCATGGTATATATGTGTGCATACATACAGACAGACAGATAAATGTTTAAAAATAGATTGGGCAAGACTCTCACTAAAACAGCGTGCTTGTGAGTATGGAGGGTGTATCGCTCTGAGTCCAAGGCTGATGGTTCATTATTTATGGGAACCAGGGCAGAATGAATAACTGAATGTAGTTTAGAGGGAAAAGAAATTAAAGAAGAGATTCCTCTCAGGCCTCTCGCATGCAGTTAGAGTTTTGAGGTTTGTTTTGTAAAGTCTATGGTCACAAGTGATTGAGGAAATTGCAGAGATTTTTTTCAAAAATTAATTTTGGGTTCAAAGTGTCAATCTAATAAAAGATTGCCTTGTGTAAATCTCTAGCCATTGTGGTCTTTTCAACTCTATTTTGTCACTTTGTGGGGCTATGCTGAATCATATAAGGTGCCTTGTTGGTGCTTTTTACATGGAAGAAACTGGTATAGATGTGGCAAGTATACGGAATATGGGGGGGAACACTTGAGACATACCTAACTGGGCATGCTCTTTCATCTTGAGCAATAGGCAAAGTGAATCCTCTATATGCCATGACTGTCTTGCTCCTTGCTGATGCCCAGTGTGTGGGAAACCACTGGATGTGTCTTTAGAATGGACCTGTCCTAAGAAATAACAGAATGATACTGGTCTAGCACTGGAAGTTATGTGAACTTCTGTCTCTTCATTTCTTAGAGCACAGATTGGACCAAATTCTTGATAAAATGACCCTGGGTAGAATACTAGTATTTTTAGTTTGGTTATTCCCTCATACACTAAGTTTTTAAATGGAATAATGGTTTTTTGAAATTGATTGATAAATCTCGTAATTCCTTCCTTCCTTCCTTCCCTCTTTGTTCCCTGTCCTCAGTAGATTTCTATTGCTGTGACAAACAGTGTGACCAAAAGTAGCTTGGAGACAAAAGGGTTTTATTTAGATCTAGGTTGTACCCCACTTAGAGGCCATAGATGGATGATACTGAATTTTCCCGCATGGCTTACACAGCCTGACACTGATGATCCCCCCTGAGGTGGCACTCTCCATATCAGACTGAACTTTCATACTTCAACATTTAATCAAGAAAAAAGAACAACCTTACCTTGCCTACAGGCAATCTGACAGACACATTTTTCTCAATTGAGATTAGTATTCTAAGATATATCTAGCTTATGTCAAGTTGAGGAAAACAAGCAAAACAACAGCAAAACCAAAACAAATAACCAACCAGAACACTCCCTTTATTCTTTCTCTTTCCCCTTCCTATATCTTTTCATACAGTCTAGTAAGAGAATATACTTGAAAGATCTTTTACAGTTGAAAATTTCTTATATATCCGTAAATAATATTAAAATCCCACAGGAATACAAGTATGGGCTAGACACTGTGCTTTATAATTCATTTTCCTTTAGAGATTTAGTAAGAGTACAGTGTAGTTATCATTCTGCTATAGTTAAGAAACAGAGATCCTGGGACCTTCTTAGGATTCAAATATAAACCACAAGATTTAAACCAGGCTTCACCTACAGAAATAATTAGCTCAAGAGCAAACAAATAAACAAGCACACAGAGTACGGATACTTTTAGTAGAACTTCTGCTCAGTAAGGACTTAAATTCTATGATTAAAAGTCTTTTTTAAATGTTTTATTCTATTACTCAAAATTAGAATATTATTACATGCTTTTCCCCCTATCTGTCCTTAATCTCAAACCTCAAACTCTTGCCTCCTCCAACACCCTAGTCTCTCTCAAAGCCAAGTCCTCTGGCATCTTTGTCTTTAATTGTTATTACATACATACATATATTTAATCCATGTAAATATAAGCTGCTCTATCTGTATAGTATTAATTATATGTACATTATTTCAGCACGCTGTACTTGGTATTGAGTAACCAAACCCGGATTCTTCTCTAGTGAAGACTATATCTCCAGCTCCCAACATTACTTAGTTACTTATAGTTCTCTGTGTAGGGTCAGGGCCCTGTGAAATTTCTTGTACTTCTACATGCCTGTTGGTGTCTTCCTTCTTTAGGCTGCCATATTGATTGTATTATGTGGGGGAAGATCTCCTGACATTATCTAGGGGACACAATCTCACCGCAGATGTCCAGTCCCTCTGGCTCTTATTGTCTTTCTGCTCCTTCTTTCCAGATGTTCCCAGAGCCTTAGGTGCAGCCATTATGATGGAGATGGATTGAGGATGAGCATTAAATCGACTTGTGTTCTATCCATGTCGACCTTTTGTAGTTTTCTGTCATTATTTCCATCTGTTGTAGAGACAAGTTTCTTCATTGAGAGATGAGAGGTACATCTTTCTGTGGGGATAAGGGTACGTGTTTAGAATACAGTTAGGCATTGTGCTTGTGTAGTAGAGACAGTTGTAGGTTCTAATATGAGACCCATTATCTCCCTAGGCATGAGAGTTGACTGGGTTTCCAGGACCAAGCATGATTTCTGTCTTGAATAAGCAGGCCTTAATTCCAAATATAGAGATTTTGGTTCAGCCAACATATATGTACAACTACTACCATTGTAGGGTTATTGTGCGATGTCACTAGTTGCTTCAGTTCATAGGCATTATAGAAGCATGGGACTATTGTTTGCTTCCTTCCCTTGGAAGATTGTATGACATCATCTGATATCATGAAAGTTAGTACCCTCGGAGGCAGTTCTCAATCAGATCTAGCTTGTATCGTCCAGACCCTCAGTCCAAAGTGCACTGTGTCTTCACCAGTAGGAACTTACCTTTATCTTCTTGGAAGCAACCAAGGGCAACAATAACAAAAAAATAAAAATGTTTTAGAAGTCTCTTGGACAATTCTGATTAATAGCTCAAAAGAAGGCTTCTCATGTTTAATGTTTATTTTATTGTATTTTGTTTGGTTTGGTTAGATAGTGTATGGTTCTTGAATGGAGCATTGCCAGCCCAGGTTGAAATTTTTTATGAAAAACATGCACATAGACATTGGTAGTAGATGCAATTTTGGGGTGTTACATAATAATTTGGATGCTTATCACCTTTTCCAGTCCTAATTTGCTTTCAAATTTGTAAAGTTTCATTCCAGTGACTAATGAGCTATAGAGGTATTCTTTGGAAGAAAAGAGAATTCACTTGTAGTGGCAGTTAGTTTCAGGGAATAGTGACCAATTGATGTTATAATTATTTTCAAAAGAAACACAGAGCACTGAGGACACAGTTGTTAGAGGCTCTTTCTCTCAATTGTCCTAACCAAGGTGACCCAAGAAGGACTGCATTCACCCTGACAAATATCCCCTCTAAAGGTTTAAGTTCCTCTGGGATCTTTGTTGCCAGAGTGTAAAAAGGCCTGAGATAGTTGTTTTATTTGATACTAATTCAGCCAAGCAAGCCATAACCAGGAGTGTCACATCTAAATGCCTAGACATACTGTTCATCTTCCCTTTGCAATTGACCTCTCGTTACAGAACCATGTCAAGGTTTGATGCAAAACATTTCAGAACAGACTTTTCTTTTCCACTGTTAACAATGAAATAAATTGTGAGAATACAGAGTTAGAGAATTCTTTAACCTTCTTTTAGTTGCCCGGGACAGTCTTTCTCTTTAGTAATCTGGTTGCTAATAGCTAGTTGAAAACTAGGTATAGAGATTTTGAGCTTTAATGTAAGTTTGTGGGATTTAAAGTATTTTGTGTGTATGGGGAGCATGTACTATATTGAAAGCAATCAAATTATGCATACTTAGATAAAAATCTCAGATCTCTCTCTCTCTCTCTTTCTCTCTCTCTCTCTTTCTCTTTCTCTTTCTCTTTCTCTTTCTCTCAATACTGGAAGAGCTAGAGTCAGTTTTCTTTATGGGCTAACTACACTTAATTAGAAGGCCACACAAGAGTATATGGTCAGGAAAATTTGACTTGATTAATCTACAATTTTTTGATAAAGAGAACACAATGTTAGGTGGGTAGGGAGAGATCCAAGGAGAGTTGGAAAGCATAAATATTATCAAATACATTGTGTGGTATCCTCAAAGGATTAATACAAAGTACATCTTTGTAAATATGGAAATGATCACTCAGCCTTTTCATTCAAAAAAAGAAACTCTACTCTGCCAGTGTATACCTAAATCTAAGTTAAATATATTTAACAGCGTTTTCACATCTCATAGAATACAAAAAGGTAGCCCATCGTAAATGACTAAGCTCTATATACAGTCCAACTAACAATTGTGGAGCATTCGTTTCTATTAATGCATCTTTGGCATTTTAGATTCAGTTACTAGTGTGAAGATATTTGTAGGAACTTTGAGTGTATGCCAGATTTCTTGGAAATAATTAATTGGCATCCATAAAGAATGAAAGGGTTGGGAAGAGGAAGAGTTGCAATAAGGACACAGCGGGCTTTCATGGAAGATAAATGGCAGAATTAAGGACGGCAATGAAGTGAAATTAAATCACTGTGTTGCACTTCAAACATTTTTTTTTTCTTTTCTTTTTTTTTTTTTTTTTTTTTTTTTTTTTTAGTTTATCAGAGTTCTGTTATTCATTGTGCTTAAAAGATTATACTTTCTGTGGAGAACCTGCAGGTGTTCACTTGCCATAGTAAAGGGAGTTGCTGTTTGGACCACCTGCCTGTATTGATGGATTACTGCAGAAGGGATGCTCCTTAATACTGCCTGTGTTATCTTTGATCCCTTTACTTTGATAAATGGATATGAGCCAGAGTCAAAGTTGACAGTTTGGGGGAAATTGTGATAAGTTTATTAAAATAGAAGGGAATGTGGAAAAGCATGATCATTTCAGATTAATGTTTGAATATCTCATAGTGTCAAAATAGGAGCCATTCAGCTTGGTTATTATTTTTAAAATACCCTTCAAAGCTTGGGGCTAATTAGTTATCTTTCATATTTTCACGTAGCTTATTTTCATCTCTGTGAAGTTAAAAAAATGCTACTCTGTGACTTGTTTTATTTAAGAAAAAAGCTACTATTTTAATCTTCAAAAAACAACAGCTTGCAGGGGTCAGTCTTTTAAAGTAGATGCTTCACTGGCTGCACTTATTAATCACTTTCCTTCAGGAAATATATGAAATTAAATATTAAAGTACAGATCTAAACAGTTCCACAGTCTCAGGGCTTCTGAGGGCATGATTTCCTTATTAGCCTGAAATAGCTGACCTTCCTCAAGCCAAATGTGGAAGCCGCATGAATATAAAATCCCTCATCTTGTCTCTCTCCCTCATCATCTGGGCTCCATTTACCTCTTGGCACTTCATAGATTTGTAAATAAGTCCCAGTTTCTTAGAAGTTGACTTTCTAGGATGCCATGCTTACCTTCTGGACAAAGGCCCTATTTACTCAGAAGAATTGTTAATACTAAGCTCAGTTTCTGAACTCAGCAGCTTGCATCTGCCTTACACACACTCGCCTTGGCTTTCAGCACTTGCATTCAGGAACAGAACTCTACTCTCTCATAAATCTTGATATGTTTCCAACATAAGTATATCATATTAGAAAATAGTGGTGGGGTAAATGGATAAAATGTAGTTGGGAATAAGGGGAGTCATAGTTCTGTCTAACATAGAGATGACATTTGGACAAAGTCATGAGGTACCTGAAGGACTTTGCCATGAGGATCCTTGGAGGAGTAGCATTCTAGGCAGTGGGAGGGCTACAGTAAACTCTGCAAATTAAAAGTCAAGAAAGAACAAGGCCAGCTTTTCTAGACTATAGTGAGTGAATAGCAATGGGAGATAAGAGAGAGGGGAGTGGGTGGGATGGAGCTTCACACACACTGGGGCAGTGGCAGTTACGATTGGGTAGTGAGAGGATCCAGCTACCCCTGAGATAAATGGGAACGCTGCTGCAAAGTTTTTAGGAGAAGCTTGACATTATGTGTTTTATGTAAAGTCTGGGTAAATTTTGAATGCAAAGTGAATACCATTTTCCAATGGGTTAGAATTGAATTCAGAACTCAAAGCAATAAAATAAATGTATTGACTATAGTAGTCAATAATAAAATAAATGCAAAGACAATGTGGTAAATGCTACTCATAGAAATATTAGCAATAATATTAGTGGGAAATAATAACATGAGGTGTGCTGTCTTATGACAAATAGTGCCCTGATTTACATGTGCTAGTTCAGCTGATCCTCGGTGCTGTTTGAGTGCAGGGCATAAGCCATCATTCTATTTGTAGAAGATACCTACAAGACATTCATTGAATATCACACAGGTAAGAAGGGCCATTTAGATTTACTCTAGGCCTGAACGAGTATATGCTTTTAATTTGTACTATTCATGTCTTGATAAACATTATACCAAAGCCCATAATAGGAAAATGCAGTAAAAACTTCTTTTATAATGAATCTTCTTTTGCCACTTTAGAAGGATACAAAAGACTCTGAGAACTGATGCCAGTGCTGCAAGCCAAAGCTGTGCTTGCACTTACTCAGATACTTCATGCACCAGGAACCAGAGTCTCTCACAAAAGGCTTATTTCTCCCCTGTGCTTACAGCCTGCCTCTCTGGAGCTTTACTGTAGCCAGGCTTCCCACTGTCTTCATTCTGGGGCTTGTGATGAAGAAACCATTCCTATCTGGGTCATGTCTGTATTCGAAGTGAGGGGAAAGAGAATGTGCTTACTAACTCTAGACTGAGTATTAAATCTTTGACTGCCAGACAGAATTAATCTCTGACCTCCTTTTATTGATCAAAGTAAATCATATGCCTATTCCCAAGTGGTTTTGTACACATCACACAGACAGATCCCATATCAAGAATGAATTCTGACGCCAAGCTTTGTCTTTCATACTGTAGAGTTGGTCATCTCGGGCATTTTTCCAGATATAGGAGGTAAGTCAATAAGGTGATAAGAACATTCTTAAGAAATTTTCTCAACAAGCGAAATGCCTATTCTTCTGAAGGGAAGTAAATGCACCATTCCTTATGATGTCAGTGAGTAATTGCAAATTCAGTCTGATAAATATATAGTTACTAAGGCATAAACAAATGAACTATTGCTTTAGTGATAGTTACAGAATTTCCCACCTTCTGTTCACTCCCTCTAACCCCTGATGTATTACATTATTATATAATTACATATAATTATGATATACACACACATATAAACACATAAATATGATAAATACAATCCATCCTGTTCATGTAATGTTACATGCAAATACATAATTTACCTGGTATTAGATAACCAAATAGGGGCCTCATCCCTAGGAGATTTTCTTTCTCAGCAGTCACTAATCTTCTATAATTCTTTGTTTAAGAATGGAGCCCCATAAGAATTTCACAGTCTAAGTTAGGATGACTACTGGTACTGTCATTGTTGATCTCCTTGTCATGTTGCTGAGCTATCATAGGTATAGCTTCCCTGCCTTTACTAGGAGGGATAATATCACAGAAGAATTCTTTATCCTCTGGGTCTAACTATCGTTGCGCCCCCTGTTCTACTATCTTCCCTGAGCCTTTAGATACAGGGCTTTTGGAATGGTTAACTTTTGCTAACATGAATGGTACTAATTGATGTTGTTGCTATTGTACAAACACTAAGAATCTCCTCAGCACTTGTTAAATATGATAAGCTGTTAACTGTAGTCATTATACTATGCAGGAGATCTCTTGAACTTTTTTCTTCAGCTGAAGCGCATGCTCTTTCGACTGTTATCATCCTGAGGTCTTATCAGCCCTCCAGTCTGCTGAACACAATTCTGATTTTAAATTCAGTAAGTTCTCTATTCGTAGATCTTTTGACCCCATATAAATGAAGTCTTGAAGTATTTGCTCCTATGTGGGAAGCTTTCATCTAAAATTGTAACTTCAAGTTAGTCCATTATTATTATTTTTTTTGCAAATGGAAGAATTTCTTAATTTTATATTCAAATATTTTACTGTACACATATGTAGACATATATACCTGTTCTTTGTATGTTCATTCACTACCAGGATACTTAGGTTATTTTTATATCTTGGAACCTCTAGTTAGTGAGACAATAAATACTAAAATGCAGCTATCTTTGACATATTGATTCTGTTTCCTTTGGTTATACACTCAGTTGTGAGATTTCTGAACTGTGGGTCAGGAGAGCCATGGACTCATGTGGAGCAGGCTTGTAGCATGAGTGGGATCCAGAAGTGTCAAACCCTCAGAAATATCATCCTAGCATCCTCAGGAATAGGATGTTCCCACTCATTCCTGCACTGGGCCTGCAAGTCTGGTGGCTCATATACATGTGCTCCCACCTTTGCCCTACTAGAGAAGGTCATGTAGCCCAGTAGCCAAGTAAAACTCATTTCCCCTTATAAGGTCATGTCCAGGAGTACCCAGCATTCCTCCTTATGCAAATGTGGCATCTCCAGCACCCTCGTCCTGGTCAGTGATGTACACTCACCAGAAAAAAGCTCCATGCATTTCCCAAAGGTTTCTCTTTTTCTTAATATGAAAAGATAAAAATAAATTTAATCAATATATCCACACAGGTAAAATTAATATAAAATGACAATATGGGTCTAAGTCTGTTTTTGGAATAGGTGACATGAGGATATATATTTAAATATTAATGTCTATTTTGAGGACATGATAAATGTAATCATATAATTTCTGGTCACAGTGGTATTTCATTGAACCCTATCCCAATTCTAGTACACACCAGGGTTTCTATCCCATAAGGTTCTAAATTACTTTTAAAGAGTTTTTGCTACTCCTAGACCAGGAGAAGTTATTCATATTGGACATTGTCCTTACTCATATAAGAATAACTTATCTGTGCTTTGATTTATGAGATAAACATAATGGAATTTTTTGGATATTTACTTTATTTACATTTCAAATGGTTTCCCCTTTCCAGGTCTCTTATTCAGAAAACCCCTATCCCACACCCCCTCCCCCCCCTCTATGAGGGTGCTCCCCTACCCACCTACCTACCCACTCCTGTCTTCCCTACCTAGCATTCCTCCACACTAGGGCATCTAACACCCTCAGGCCAAAGGGCCTCTCCTCCCACTGATGTCCAACAAGGCCCTCCTTTGCCACATATGTGGCCAGCACCGTGGGTCCCTCCATGTGTATTCTTTGGTTGGTGGTCCAGTCCCCAGGAGCTTTGGGGAGTCTGGCCAATTGACACTGTTGCTTCCTCCATAGGGCTGCAAACCCCCTCAGCTCCTTCAGTCCCTTCTCCAACTCCTCCATCTGGGACCCCATGCTCAGTCCAATGGTTGGCTGTGAGCATCTGCCTTTGTATTTGTCAGGCTCTGCCTGAGCCTCCCAGGAGACAGCTTATCATACTTTCATCAGCAAGCACTTCTTGGCACCCACCTGGGGATACATCCCATATATAACCACCAAACCCAAAGGTTTAAATAGTTTTTGTTCTCTTCAATTAAACAAGCTGCTCAGTGATGCTTGCCTTCCTAGACTCTGTTCTCTTCGCACTCTCAGTGGCCTGAGGTCTCTTCATCCCATGGCTGCTACAGCTTCACTTTCTCTCTAAGGCTACAAGTCTGATGGAGGACCCTTAGTCTTTTTATTCTTAAATCACTTGTGCCTAAAATTTTCCGGAGCCTCAGGCATTCAATATAAGTTCCCTTTAAATCCCATATTCCTACTGCTCCACCTCTAGAATCAGTATAAATCGGTTGAAAAACATTTAATATTAATTTATTTCACACATACACTGGATCCAAACGTAATATTATTTTACTCCATCACACAAGGACAATTCTATCTGTCCTTTATTTCAAGCCAAATTAATTTTATGCTCTATGAGAGAAACAGTCTGCCTACCTCAACATACTCAGAAGTGAAGTTTTCTAACGTTAAAAAAACAAAAAATGTAAACCTAGTAATTTGCAGATCCAGAATAATCAATTAAATTTAGGAAAGGTTTATATATTTTTTTTTCGTAAGAAAGACCTCATGCTTGAAGCTGCAGAAATTTCAATAACTTTTAAAAAATTATCATATAGATCGTTTCACAGACAATACAAAACAGTGGGTAGCAATTTCCTTTTCTGTTTTGCCATTGACTTCCTTCTTGTCTGATAGGATTTTTTCTTTCCATAGAGAAACAGGACTGTTAAATTTAGCACTGTCTGATACTCCAGGGTCAAAGCTCTCTACTCAGTCCCCAAAGTGGAACAGCTGCTGCCAGCCTTTCAACTGTAGTCTTTATGAACCTGGACTTTTTGGGCCAAAGTCAGAAGCCTGTGAATTGAATTCCCTATACAAAGTTTTACTTCAGATTTGTGCCCTGACTTTCATTTCCCCTCAGGGATCCTTTTACTTCTCTAGAATATTCTCTGGCCATTGGCACCTTACTCTGACTTGTGCCTCCGGAGCTCTCAGAATTTTCAGCTTTGTTGCCAATGCCTCCAAATTCCAAGTCTAATTTATTATTAATTTCAAGACAGAATTTATTTGATTTTTAGAGTGATTCTTTCTATCTTGAGATGTTTTTCTCATCCTGTTTTGCTTGTCCTTTTCTAGGACTAGGTTTCTAAACTGAGCCTTGATTTCTTTGCTTTCTGTTCTGTAAAGAAGTTAGAAAAATCTAGTACCCTGCCCCTACTGCTTGGTGAGGAATAGAACCTGTTCCAGACCCACTCTTTCTTTTACCATGCTAACTGGCAAAGGGCAGTCCAGACTAAACCCTGAGCTGTCACCACCTCTCACACAAAAGCAGGGAACTCTTTATAAGGAGTGATTCACATGCTAATCTTAAAGCTCTTTACCTCCTCCTCAAGCTGATTTAGTTTGCCACTGCTCTTCAGGCTCAGGAGTAATAATGGAGCTCATTGTTCTTTCAGAATACCTGTCCTATTATGAGAGGACTTTCTGGAATTTTAAGAGACATTCAAAACCCACCTTCACACAGAAGCAGAAGGTGGTGGTGAATGTAAAATGTGTACTTACAGTACTTAATACTACCAGAATTTCAGTACTTAATACTACCAGAATTTAGCCCTGCTTGACTAATCTAGACAGCTAACATTGATAGAACCGGAGTGCTTCTATAGCACCCAAATTGATTTTATCTCCCTTACTCTTGTTTCAATATATAAAATTGGAGCATAGAGAAATATCCAAGGAAATTTGCTGACAGTACCTCTTCTACCTATTAAAGAATTATCAGTTATAGTCAATTAAACAAGTTCAGTTTGCCCCATTATAGTCTTCCTGAGAAACTTCAAAAAGGTTTGAGAATTATAGGTAGTTATAGTATGTCGATAAGTCTTTGTTTCCTAGCTATTTAATAAACCCAGGAATATGAACAGTTGAGATTATTGATTCCCTCTGTCTTTAAAATACTACTTTTATAATGGATGTAATTTTTTGTAAGGTGTCAATTGGATGCAGTTCAAGTACTTACTTGAAATTCTTATTCCCAACAGATTTATTGTTATTTATTATTTTATTAATATTGTGCTTATGAAAAGAGTGTCAATGTTCATTTGCATTTCCACTATTATATTTTAGTGGAATGTGAGTTATGATACTTCTGTGCATGATAATATTACTTTCCTTTTCATATAGTAGATGTTCAGGTAACAAATTTGAAGTGAAAACAAAAATAAGACTGATATTTGTAACTAGTACATCAATGATACTATATTTAGAGTAAGCATTTTGTTATAGTTATTTTTTTTTTTTTGGCTTACTTCTTGTAATTGGACTTGGTGCTTTCTTCCCGCATGGTAATTTTGAGTGGGAATTGTATCAGTTATACTTTATATGATTATTTTATAATGTTCCTCAGCTAAGTAACTGCATTATAGAATTTTTTCTATGTGCCTTACTCTATGTAAGTTTCACCTTCAAATTGCACACAAGTTATGGATCTTAATATATACTTTGATCTTAATTAAGAGACTTTCTTTAACGATTTCTACTGATTTTTTTTTTCAGATGAAATTTAGAATCCTTAAAGGGCAACTCAAGTCCTTTCTGATGTAGCTTTGCCTTCCTTTCAGACTTGAAGTCTGGAGGACATGTTCTGAATTACTTAACTGTTCCCTTTTGACACTTCCATATCTTTGTGTATAGGCGTTCTTCTGTCTGAGTGTGTTTCTTCACTGTGTATCATCTTCCCAGTGTCCAATACTCTTTCAAGGTGTGCATTTGTTATTTTCCTGTTCACCTTCACCAGTTTTCAACTACTGTGACTAACCTATTAGCTTCTCTCAGTGGTTATAGAGTCCTGGACAAGGAGCTTGTGATACTCACCCATCAAACTGTACAAAGTGAAAGGACTATGTAAACCCCCTTTGTCTCCAGTTAAGGACCAGGCCTGATTTACAAAGAAGGCCATAGGCACCAGCTTCAGAAACAAACCTTAAAGTCCAGAAACAAGTTCATAAATTAAATTCCCCTTCCAACAAACAGCATGCGGATAACCACAAAAATTGGGAAATATCTTATCTCAATATAGGCCAGCTTTTCTGGGCAGCCCTATCTTATCCTGGTTAAACATTCATGACATAGGAATGCAAACCACTGACCACCTGTGACCCCCTAGCACCAAGAAATGAAATTTTATATTACCTAATCCTTCTAAAGAGTTCCCCTGGTGCCATAGAAGGCCTAGGCTCCTTTGTCTGGGGTCACCACCTCAAAGAATGTTTGACCCCAGCATGCTGATTGTTTCTGCCGAATAAAGGCTCTTTGTCTGCAGACTATCTGAGTCTGGGGTCTTCCTTCAGTGATTTTTGATACTATTTCAAAAGAAAGAAGTGATCTGCCAAATGCACAGTACTTGGCATAGTGCCAGGAAGAGATTAGATGCACAGTGCATCATTCTGCGCTTTCTCTCTCTCTCTCTCTCTCTCTCTCTCTCTCTCTCTCTCTCTCTCT
>JADRCH010000027.1:15637508-15694156 GCA_019843965.1 Rhynchomys soricoides
TCTCTCTCTCTCTCTCTCTCTCTCTCTCTCTCTCTCTCTCTCTCTCTCTGTGTGTGTGTGTTAAAATCCCCAAAGTCTTTTAGTATGTACGGTGTATGACCTGTGCTCTGGAAATATACTGTTCAGGAAATCAGTACAATAGCTTCTTCCCCCTACCATCTCCATTATCAACATAGTTTTTAAGAAACTATGAACTGAGTACTCTGTCCATGTACTTCTAATTCAATATACTCAGAAATGCAGATTCTTTTCTGTTTCTTATATGTAAATGTCTAGATACCCAAGTCACATTGTGCTTAGTACATACCATGCTGAATCTTTTTAGTTTGAAGAATCATTACTAGGTTCTATTCCTCGACAGTTTAAATGTACCAGAACCAGACAACTATGCCTTTTCCGTATGCTGCATGGATTTATATCAAAGCTTTATAACTGAAGTGTCAGAAATCCTAAATTTTCCAGAGGCTGCATTATTTTTATGTAGATGAGGAGATATGGTTCTCTATTCTATTACATGAATTGTCATCATAATATTACAGTTAAAGCTAATGAACCATTCCCTGGCATTTGAAAAGCCAGTTAAGGGAGCATTTTCCTGACAAAGCTTAAGTTTATAAATGAGTTAAGTCTCTGTGTGTGGGTGCTGTAATGATTATGACATTATCCTTCAACATTTTAAAATATCCCCTTTCAGCCCCCAATTAAGGCAGGTGCGGCAATCACAAAGAAAGAATTTCTGGTCATTTCGTCAAAATTGGATATATAAGGACTTGAGAGAAAGAACAATACCACAGGAATATTATTTATCACAGAAACAATTGAAATCTGAGGTGTATATTTACCATTACGTAGTTTCGTGACTCAATGACAAAAGAGCATAGATCATATAGACTGTATATGGACATTTGTGTCCAGGGTTTTTTGTTTGTTTGTTTTCTTTCTTTCTTTAAATGAAGAAACTATTAAAGAAAAAGCATACTTCTCAGTCTCAGGGATTGTCTCTATTTTGTTGTTTTTCATATTCTCCTGGATTTTAGGTTTTGTTTGTTTGTCTGTTTGTTTTTTTAGGTTATAATATAATTACACAATCCCCCACTCCCCCTTTCTCCCTCCAAAGCCCCCCAGAAACTCCAGTTAGGAGAACTCTTTGGGTTGGGTGGGAGACACTGTCAGTTGAGAGCTCAGATGCCATTCTGCAGTCTTTGTGGGAATCTTTGGGCAAATTTCAAGGAACACTTTCCAGATTTTCTTAGCCTTGTTAATAGAATAAATTATTGAAAAATTCAGTATGTTAAATTACTGTGTTTGATATACCCTTATTTATGTATTTAAATGTTTGTCATTGGTCTTGAATTATTGTTCTATGGTAAGGCATATGCTTAGATGAACTTTAGATATTTTTTTAACAAATATTTATACATATAAACATGAAATAATAAATAGCATGAATATATATAACATGGTTTAATTATATACTTATTTTTCTATTAGATTTCTAGACCTAAGTTTACTCCCTTTGAAATATTGAAGCATGTGATGATATTTTCTTTGGTTACTACCCATTGTTTTATCTATTGTGGCCTAAGTATTTATTTATCATATACTCATATGATATCATATAAATATCATAAATATTCTATTTTTCTGATAATACCTTTCACAATCCATGAAAAACATTTTATTTAATCAATATCATCTCAACTAGATACTAAAGTAACAGTATGAAAAGTTATTTATATAATATTGACATTTATGCAGCCATTGTCTCATCTATAGCTTTCACATGATGAATTTTTTATTACTACCCACTGCCACTACTACTACTACTACTACTACTACTACTACTACTACTACTACTCATTATTATTATCATAATCAGTCCTTGAGGAGGAGTTGGTTATATCCTGCCTCATACTTATCTTGCACATGGCAGAATCTATGATATATGACTTCTCTTTTCACATTATTTCTGAATCTTTTGAGTGAAGTTGAAATTAGAGTTTTCAAGTTAAATTTGATAGTTTCTTTAGTGTTAGATACAGTGTTCAATAAGTGTTAAAATTGAAGTCAGAAAGATGGGATTTGAATTCTCAATCAGGCATTAATACACAGTATGATTTTTGGACAAGTAATTTAACTTCTGTAGCAGTTAATTTGGCCTTTCTAAATTTAAAAGCAGTAATGCAAACCATTCTTTCTGATGCATCTTGGAACAGGGAAATAGAAGATTGTAGAGATTTAATTTTAAAAGTAAATTATGATGCTTAGTCAGAGCATTTATCTCAGAATATTAAGGTTATTTTTTCACCCAGTCATAAAATACATATTTAGAGGAGTCAATCAGGCAGAAGTGCAGTGGGTTCAGGGTACATAGCGAGAAAATGGCTCATAGTTTACTAAATCCTATTTCCGTCTCCTCTGGACAAGTTTTCTGAAATACATCTTACTTGATTCTCAAATGGTGTCTCATTAGATGTTTTCGAGGATGTAACAGAATTTTCAATTATATTGATTTGTCATCCCCCCTGCTCCCCAAAGCAAATGAACATGCAGTGTTGAGTCCATGATTTTGGACACTGACAGACACACAGTTACATTTAAGCTGCCATTGTAGATACTTGAGCTGTCCAAGCCTTAACTGAATTTGTAAAAATGAGAAACTGGTGTTTTATTTTGGTGAAATTCTTCGTAGCAGATATACTTCATAGCAAAAGAACCTACCACTTTCATCCATTTCACAGCTTGTATCATTCCCAGTCTCCTCACTATAGATGTATGTGTATGCCTTTTCAGCTTTGTCTTGGAAATTATCTATCTATCTATCTATCTATCTATCTATTCATCCATCTCTATTTATCTATCTATCTATGCATCATCCATCTCTCTATATATGTATATATACATATATGTACATGTATATAATGGATTCCCCTAAAACAGGTTAAATGCTTATAATGGTTTATAACTCTGTTTTCTTCTTGTTCTTCATTATCATAGGAGTTTATCCTTTTAGGGAAAAAAGGAAGGATATGTTGGAAAAATACTTAAGCAATATGAGAATATATGTAAAATACTTTAACTTGGTATGGAGGCAAGAAAAAAAACATGCAATTTTCTCTACATACCTGCATAAGTAAATATATTTATTTAGTTATTATATAAGAAATGCAAAGTTTAAAATAATTAATGAAAATATGTATGTTTACAATTTTCCTATGATTGCAACATCTCATTAACACAAACAAAATGAATGTAAAAATGATGCTAAATGTGGCAAAATTAATTTTAAAAAAATGACATTCTTTCATTATGTATAAATTTTGACAAATTTGTAGTGATTAGAAATTGCAAAATTTAAATATTTCTATCAATTATAAATATAATTGTATCAACAGGTAATATTTTGCCACCAGGAATATTTTCTGTTTATTTGGAAAATGAATTTTTAGAGGGCACTGTATTTTTCTTGGTGGTACATGACATGTACAATATTTAAGTAAATTATTATAATTATAATAATTATAAAATAGCTTTTTAAGCTACAAAGACATTGTCACAATGAATAAACTTACTAAAATATAAATTCATGCAAAACATGTTCACAAATGTAATTCTTTGCTGGATTACTGAAAATGGTAATCTTTAAATATAATGTGTCTTTCTACAAATCTTTCAATTCATTGTTAAGTAAAAGTTTTAAGTGTGTCACAATCAACTATTTATCAAGAATGCATTATGATTTGTTCAAGATAATCTTTACATTTATATATGTAAACATACATGATTTATACAATACACACATATGTACACACACAAACACACACACACACATATATACACAGAGGGGTGTGTGTGTCTGTGCACGTGTGCTTGTGTGTGATCTCATGCATATTCTAAGGATTTATAATGTGATTAATTCTCACGTGCAATATTTCTTTATTAGCTATCACTGATGTCTTCTATTTTAATCTGTAATGGAAATTTATATGCCTGTTTAAGAGAACTCATTTCTGATTGTAAATAAAACTGAAATAGGTGTTCAGAAAAATTTAATATTTACTTGAAGGCAAGCAGCTTTCTAACATGGCAAAAATTTATATGAGAAAAACTACTTTGGTTCTTTCCCCAAGGATAGCTCTTTCTTATGAATGAAATAAGATGATATTAGTACACACTATAATCCAGAACAGTGATACTGTAGTTTCCCTATAATATGGAAATTCTAAATAATAGGGATTTGAAAGTGTCACTGATATCTATTAATGATTGGCAAAACTTTATGAAAGAAGTCATGCATGAAGATGCCAAGCAATTATAGTTGCTGGAATGGTAACAGAGAAATTAGGTTATATATTATATTTAAGGTCATGACTGCTTTTTGTTTTATGATCTTTAACTTTCTTGTCAGTCGACAATACTGCTTTGAAAATGACAAATGGTGTGTTATTTACTTCAATGATTTAATATATGCACAAACATCTGTAGTTGACTCCCAAGGAAATTTTAAATTACTTTTTAATGCTCATTCTTAAAGTCTCCCATCCATAACTTGTTTCTGTTTATGGGATGGTGAACTTTTAGAAGTTCTTTGATTTTTGTTTTTCCTGTTCAGTGCATTGAGCCTTGACTTTTGTGTTCGTAAAGATCTCCCTAGTATGATTGGGAGAGATGCATGGGACATCTGGCCAGGTGCAGAAACATTCTGCTCATTTGTTCACAGGTCAGTTAACCCTAGCCTTCATGTGAGCAAGCTGCAGTTGCAGATGGCTTAATCTTCATACTCAGTGTAGACAAGCCTGGAGTTTTATGGGGACCAAACTTGCTTTGTGACAATGAAATGCACTGACATCATTGACATTGATTATGATGCTCCTATAATATGACTCTAAGATTTGAGGATCGTTCGTTATGTCAGTTTAACTTAGTCTCTTGAGTTATACATCTCTTGTGAAGGAATTATGACATCCAATAAACTGAAGTACCTATATAGATACAATAGGTAAAAACAAAAATTTATAAAGAAATTTAGGTCAAATTTTCTAAAATAGATTTGTAGTTTAGACAAAAATTGCCAACATTTATTGCATGAAGAAGGATAATGATCCTTAGACATTTTACAAAGACCCATGCCTTAATTACCTTAATGATATGATCCTTAGTAAGTATAGCCTTACTGCTGTGCAATGCTTCTGTGTCTTCTCCCATTCTTCCCTACTGTAAGGCAATGTGCTTTTTTTTTTTTTTTTAAATAGGGTAAATGGGGCCTATAGGTCCAGAAAGTATGAATTATGATGAATGGGATTCTGACATTCTGGGACCTTCAGTGGCTTCTGTTACAGCACAAAGTTTCTTAGGTAGAATGACTTTGGGAAATGACAAAATAGAAGAGAATAGATAACAGTCCAAAAAACTCTAATAATATGCTTTAAAATCTAACCACAGATCATACTCTATCCTTTCTATGTTTCATATTTATTTGTGTGTTAGCATTTCAGAGCTAAAAAGCTAATAATATGTCTTTAAACATTTTTGTGACTTGTATATAGATACTAACTTCACAAAAATAAGTTATAGTCAAAATATATAGAAAATTCTGACATAAAGTAAATAAAAGTTTTTTTCTTAAAAACAAACTGGCATGGATATGATCATATATTCAACATAAAAAATGAAGACATTTATAGAAATTTTAATGTTATTAAAGTTGTTTTACATGAATTGTCCTCAAGAGCATTGAAAATGTTTTACCAGTAATACATTATTTAAATTATTTACTCTAAATTTGCTTGTGATTTCTTAAGCAGATATCAAAGTTAAAAAAGGTTTAAAAATAATATTTACAAATTATTTACATAGTAAAAGTTTTTAGACTATATTGGTAAGAAATTACAAAATATTTCATACATTATAATTTTCTTATGTAAAATACAATTAGATATAATATATAACTTATGTATAAAATATGTATATACGTTCTATTTTTGCTCCAAGGATGTAACAAAATTTTGTTGATAATAATCAGATAGATAGTATACTTAAGACAAAATTTATTGGTGTCTACACTCTACCAATGTTTTATCATGTTTTTAATTTGATATAATCCTGAGGAAAAATTAAAACATATTCAATGTCATTGGAAAAATAAAAATAAATGAACATAACACTGTATTTCACAGACATCCTATTTATGATTTCAATTTTATCTGTGGTAGTTTGTACTAAGCCCTAAGACAAGATTTACTAAATAGTAGCAATAATATAGGCAAACACTATGAATAAAGAAAATAGAACATCAGTATGAGGGAATGGCATATAGGCTGTGCAATTACAAACTTTGATTAGACTGAACCTTATCCCCAATAGAACTCCTGTGTATAGAGAAAGAACATATTTAAACGCAATGCATGTCACTCATTTCAAGACAAAACAGGTCGAAGGCAGTCCTTTCTCATTAGGTCTAACAGTAAGCTGTTCAGAAAATGATAACACTTGAAATTCAAACCCATTGATTTTATTTATAGGTTTAGAGTTAGCATAGTTGGTAGGTTTATATGAGCTATTTACTTGGCTTTATAGTTCTTTTATAGTTCTATCTAGGATGCAATCAAATTGCTCATGCTGAACATATTTTATTTTTCCTTTAGGATTTTTTAAGTCTGTAGCTGATTACCCAGCAAATTCCTATTTAGACAAAACAAATGCTATTTTTCAATCTCGTCATTTCTTTTTGTATTTTTCCTTCTTGAAGTTGGCCATTGCACAAGACAAGCACTTGCCTATATCACCAAGTCTCTTGTGTTTTTATTTTTAGTTGTTGTTGTTGTTGTTGTTGTTGTTGTTGTTGTTTGAAGCAGGATTTTGCACAATATTCCAAGATGGCTGCCAGTCACATTCATGCTTCAGCTTCCTACATTCTAGGGTTTCTGGTATGGACTCTGATGGTTTTAATTCAAGAAGGCAGTAAAAGTTTTTAGAATCTAAGCATACCCTACAATCTTTTGTTCCCTACCATTATAGTCTCACCATTTAAAGACTGAATAAGAAGCAAAGAATCCTGTTATTCAAGCATTAACTAGATGAAAACTTGATGACTGACTTTCCCACAATACTGTTAGGCTATTACCGGAGTGCAGGCACGGGGGAAACATTGTGTTCGTTTTAGGAAAATCAGGAAACATTGTCAATTTCCAAAAAATGAAAGATGTAATCATCTTCCCAAACAGCACAAACAGGATACTTTTGGAAATTTGTGAAAGTCGAACTTCCATTTTGCTACTTTACCGGGCATTCTAGAAATCCCTCTACCCACCCCTTGGGATCGCTCTGATTAATTCCTTTCCTGTGCCACTCTAAGTTATTCATCAGCCTTAAAACAGGATTAACTTTTGTCCTTATTTATATTTTTTCATCTTTACATACATTGAAAATACATCCTTAGCTAAGTAAACACACAGCATTATAGGTATTTTCTGTGTGTTGAGGAGGCTGAGAGATACTTACTAAAGGAAAGTCCCTGATTCCAAAGATGCTTCTTGTCAACCTCAGCAACTTAAAGAGCATCTCTTATCCCCAATAATATATTTCTGAGCCCCAAAGTCTAAATTGTTCAGGAATTAATTCTAGGTGAAATTGTAGCACTCCGCATTAAACAAAACAATGCTCCTTGATTATGTCATGCATTATACAAGCTCTCCTCTTTTGTCCCTCTGCTTCCATTTTTCTTTGCCTATGTCTCCTTTTCCTCAAGTCAACGCCAATCAGTCTACAGGACTCTGGCTACCCAGATTGCACTTGTACTTGACACTCCCTTTAAATTGACTTGTTTTACTTTTTAACATATTATGAGAATTAATGTATTTTGTGTTTCTTAAGTAGGAGTGAATAAACACTGCAAACAATCTTAAAATAAACTTTTATTAGCTAAAAATTAATAATTATTAAACTATTGGAAGCATTATAATGCATGCATAGTCACACAGACAGTGTTTCTATTTTAGTGCTCACATCTTCTAACATCTGGCCAAAGGTCACCAACAGACTGACCTATAGTAACAGGAACACAACTGGAATTAATGTTGTGGAGTAAATACAAACACAGAAGCATTAAGTCTACTAGTTGACATATGTATGTACAATGTGTAAGTCTGTGTTGGCATATATCTATTTCACTCACTATTTTCTCTCACTGAGTAGCTCAATACAGAAGAAGAATTTAAAGTCAATAGCATATTTAAAGCCAATAGCTTAAGCAAAGTGATATTCTTTGAGATTAGTTTATATGATTTTACTACTAAGAAGGCAATGTGCATACCCTTTTCCTTCTTAGCTTCTTTATTGCCTTAATACTGTACATGCTATTATGGGTTATATCTAAAATAGCAGCACTTAATACTCCGAAGCCATATTAAAGCCTTAGTCACTGCTGGTGGAGTTTGAGACTTAGAGCCACGTTTAGGATGTGGTGAAGTTTTAGAAAGGTAGGTCATTGTGGACATGCTTTTGAAGAGCATTTTGAGGCCCAGGGTCCTACTTTTAGCTTTCTGCTTCCTGCCTGCCATGGTATGAGAAACTTTGTTCTATCGTGTCCTATCTCTATGCCATGATGCTCTGCCTCACTATAGGCCCAGAGCTCAATGTCTGTACTCTGTTGCTTCTGGAATGGTAATCTAAACCAATTATTTTTTCTTTAAGCTGTATTGTGATCAATGCAAGACTAACACTTTGCTTATTATAATGAATTCATGTTAAAAAATATAGTTGAACTTATTTACTTTGTAAGAATGAGTAAATTATATGAGATTAGAGTAATAAGGTTTTGTCCCAACTTATAAATGAACTATATAACAAATTAAATGTAACTTCTTCTCAGTAGAATCATAAAAAGGAAGTGAAAGATTGCTAAATAAATTAGTATGTCAGTGGTGTTATGTAGTGTAAGTTATGATTAAACCTATTAGCACAACTATCCCTTCATAACATTTTTTCAGTATGCATCCTAAGCTCCTTTTCCTGCAGAATGTTTTCTGCAGTTATAAATTTGTATTTCATGGAGCTATTGACATCATAATGCAGCATATTGCATTTATTTGAAGCATTATCCTTTATCACACATATATCACATTACTTGCTTTTAATATCCCCAAGAAGAAAGCACATAGATGATGTGGGGAGATAGCTCAGATGGGGAAATGCTTGCTGTGTAAGCATAACTACTGTGGTGTGGATTCTCAGAATGCACATAAAATCCATGCAAACTAATGACAGACCTCAGGAGACTGAAACAAACAATCTATTGGTGAGATAGCTGGCTAGACAGAGTAAGTAAGCTTTATGTACCGCAAGAAACCCTGAGCCAATAAATAAAATGGAGAGCCTTTGGGGAAAACGTACAACATCAAGGTTGGGCCTCCAGTTGCAGGTGAATGCACATGTGCACCCACAAACATGCAGCCTGGTTATACATACCATAATGCATATAAGCAACTAAACACATATAATCATTTTAGAACTTTGATTTTTCTTCTTGTACACAAAATTTATTTTTCTGAGATTTTGGTAAACAACTCAGTTAATCCTTGTTTGAAAATAATACTCCTATAAATTTTCAAGACAGAATATATAACTGGCTCATGTAACTGTCACTCAGATTAAACAACCACAACTTAAAGAGAAGATCATACCTGGATTTTAAGAAAGATATTGATGTAGTCTTATGCTGGAAAACTTTCTGTTCACCAAATTCAATACATATATATATATCTCCCAATATGAATGATAGTTACCAAACACATAAGCATTGACTAGTGGGCACCTTTAACTCACTATCTAATATTGTC
Organism: Rhynchomys soricoides; assembly: GCA_019843965.1. Taxonomy (NCBI): domain Eukaryota; kingdom Metazoa; phylum Chordata; class Mammalia; order Rodentia; family Muridae; genus Rhynchomys; species Rhynchomys soricoides. The sequence goes on from JADRCH010000027.1 coordinate 15,647,345, forward strand.
TTAGTCTACCATAAAAACTAGTAACTTATTTAGGTGAATAGGAAAACCAAACAGAAACAAATGTTTCCATCTACAAAGGAAAGATAGAACAGAACCAATCTGTAAGATGTGATGCTATTTGTAGATTCTTCAATGTTCTAACAATATCTTCTGAAGCAGGTCCAGTGCACCCATGTATTAAAGGTTTTCAGGAAAGAAAATGATTTTGATGTAGAAATTGTACCTGTCATGCCTGATTTTCATGAGAACCTCCTCTTTGTTCGGATCACAGGTATCCACGTTTATGCACTGGTGTCCAGTTGCTATGCATTGAGCTATTTTCAATTGAGAACATAGTTATTTTCAGTATCAATTGGAAATGAGAGCAGTGGCCACCTGATGACCCTGACTCTATGTAGGCTTCTTTGTGTTATCAGACTGAGCACACATTATTTTTGGCTTGGCACACCTTTGTATTGATTCTAAAAAGTCTGTGCAGTGCTCACGTTTTCTTTATAACCTCAGGAGGCTCTCAGGGACAGCACAGCCATTAAAATGTAGGTTTGATGGTAGAACAGACAAAGTCAGAAACGGTTTTACCTTGTTAACTTTAGGAGTCATTGAAGTTTGCTGTCACCTGGAAGAAAATACTAGAGTATTTTAGAATCTCGGAAAGTTCCTCAGGGATAAGGAACCATGTTTTTTTTCTTATGTTTGTCTACATAATCTTAGAGACTCATTTTAAATGGACTCTATAGTATCACAATTGATTAGCTCAGCACTGGACTAATAGTATTAGTATTAGTATTAGTATTAGTATTAGTATTAGTGTTAGTATTATTGGTTTTTCGAGACAGGGTTTCTCTGTATAGCCCTCTGTCCTGGAACTCACTCTTTAGACCAGGCTAACCTCTAACTCAGAAATCCGCCCGTCTCTGCCTCCCAAGTGCTGGGATTAAAGGCGTGCGCCACCACTGCCTGGCTATGTGTTATTTTTACTATTGATACTTTTGTCTTCCTACTGCTTGGCACCATCTTGCCTCTCTCACTTTAGTAGCTCCTAAATCTGAAGGTGACCTGGAAATCAGCAAGTAGTTCTTGTTTACATTACAACCACAGCAGGTGTCCCTGAACATGTCTATGGAGAGGATCCCACATGAAAGGGAAACACAACCTGAATATTGTTTGATAATGTATTGGCCATACTGTAAACCCCCAACGATTTTGAAAGAGGACATTTCATTCATGTATATTTAAATAGCAAAAATTTTTTAATGGACTTAATCTTTGTAGTTTAAAAATATCAATTCAACAATCACAGGTCAGACACGGTTAAAGAATAATAAAAATATTAATTAATTTATTATTTAATTATATGCATTTATGTGGTATAGTGTAAAAAGTTGGTGTTATGTGCATAGTATATAACCATTTACTTTATATGTAGTTGTATTCTGAAAATTTAGAGTTCTACAAATTTCCTGTGTTTAGAAATATCTGAACATTTTCATCAATGCTGTTTGTGTTAACATTGTTTTGGTACTGAAGTGACTTCCCTGAAAATTTCCTTGAGAAAATAGAGTTGAAAATACTGAAGGATTATGTTTATGATCAACATTTTTTGATGAGTACACACATTTGAAGTATGACTGCAAGGCTGATTCTGGTTTCATTGACTTCCATTATTCATCCTATGTAAAATTTTAAGTTATACAACTATATTCTTAATGATTTAATATCACCACACTTGTCATGGTTACTTAATTTTCCTACAGGGTGTTTTCCCTAGGATTATTTAAGATCCTTAAATATACTCTTTTATCTATTTCAATTACAGTGAATTTCCAGCAGCTAGGAAGTGCTGACATAAGGAAGACTCTCAATTAAAGCTTACTATATGAATAAATAGATGGCATACTGAATGACTGTACATGCAATATTTATTTAATAGAGTATGCTAGTTATAGTTTTAAATGACTGTCAAAATATTTTGGAACAAATCAAAACTTAATAAGTAATTTTGCTACTAAAGGAAATAAAGATAATTGCTTCTAAAAATGGACAAGCATGACAAAAATAAAATTGCTTCCTTTTAATAAATACATTTAATAAATACATTTTAATAAATACATGAAGAATAATTTTATACATTTGGGTGACCATATTTTTTATTATATGTCATCTCTACAACCAAATAGGGATTTTAATGATGAATACCTATGAATGTGAGATTCTTTTTTAATAATTTATGCCTTTATTATATGTGCATTGGTGTTTGCCTGCATATATGTCTGAGTGAGTTATGGACATTTAAGAGCTGCAATGTAGGTCCTGGGATTTGAACCCAGGTCATCGGGAAGAGCAGTCAGTGCTCTTAACCATTGAGCCATGCAAGTAATATTCTTTACAGCTATACACAGGTCTTTTCACTAAGAAAGGTATTAAGAAAGCAGCATGATTTTTTTTTAAAAAAAATTGTTTTCTATATTACCAAGGAGAGAATTTTTCAGAATGTCCTGTAATGAAGGACATCATACATAGACACTTGAGACATTACTTTCTAAATAAACACTGAAACTACTTCCTCTTGATGTTATTATGAAAAACGTACCTGAGACACTAATCTATGTACATAAAATATAAATTTAGGAAGCAAGTTAGCAGTATGTTGATTTACAAGAAGAATATAAGAATCATGCTAAGAGTATGAACTACCCAGTTGTGGTTTCTTTCCACAATTTAAGATTTGTCTTATGGAGCAGTCTATGAATCCAGTCTGAATACAGCTGATTAGTTGTATCTGTGTGACTATTGTATCAGTGGGTATATATGCCCGGTCACTTGTTATTGCCGTTGACAGTGTTAAGAGATGGGTAAGACTACTGATTACTTTTCTCTACTGCTGGCATGGATAATTCCTTTAGCACTATAATAGCTACCCACAATGGATGAAGTTCCCAGGTCAATACCTTCTTGATTACTCCATATCTGTGACTCTAATATGTGACTTTTAGCAATAGATTCTTACAGTCAAGTTTTAGTAACCAAGAGCAATGGGAAACTGGAAGGAAATGATAGTGGAGAAGGTATGGAAGAATTGGAATGATGGGATGAAAGGTAAATTTGATCAAAGTACGGTGTGAAATTCTCAAACAAAACAAAAAAATATCGAAAATCTTGAGTAAAAATGACTCACATTCTGCAGTGTCCTACAAATACGTTCTGTTACATGACTAGCCATCTCACACCTGAAATAATTAGGCAGAAAGAAATGCATCTAATAGAGCCAATGTTATAAAGTCGTTACTAGACTGATCATGGTGCCCTCATCTGTAATCCCAGCACTCTTTAATCTAATGGTGGAGGATTGTGAGCTCAAGGTTAGACTGGGCTATATAGTGAGACTCTCTCTCAGGAATGAATGAATAAACAAACATTGAGTGAATTATCACCTCCCATACTTGATAAGATACTAATGATATCTATAGTTTTGAGTTTTTGATTTTTGAGTGTGTTCTAGTTTGAATGTTTACTAACTTCTTTTGGAAGAATATTAAAGTTTAAAGCATATAATATCTACTTAAAATCACTGATTATGTAGAATAAAGCATAATGATAGCATAGAAGTTAACTCTACTCTTTCTCAAGACAATGATTTATATAATTTAGTGAGAGAACTCTACACCTAGTTCAAATTTGAACCATTGTATGTAATTTCCACCTTTGTTATTCCAGTGAGGCCTACATAGAATATGCATGTATACACACACACATATACATACACATGTACACATATACATACACACACAATATACATATACATATACATATACATATACATATACATATACATATACATATATATATATAATGTATATTGTGTATTGGTGCTAGGGTTTCAGAACCCTATAGCCTAGTATGACCTGAGTTCTCTACGTAGGCAGATTGCCTTGAAGCTTACTGCAGTGAATTTTAGATAATTCCATTTTGGTGCATGGGGAGTAAGCTCATCACATTCCTTCTCTTTACAGTTTACAAAACTCACTTGGAGAAATTGGCTTTCAATCCTGTTGTATCTAGGAATGCAGACATAAACTTCTCTAATCACCATAGGTGGTAGTTTTTAATTCTTCAAAAACATGATTTCATGAGAAAAACTGTCATAAATTAGATTTATTTACTGTTTGAGGAAATAATTTGATTTTTATGTAACTATGGATGGTTTGGAGCTGCTGATTCTCTTGCCCCTGCCTCCCGGGGGAATCACCACTAATGTCTGGGCATTAATAGCAGCTTTAAGAGGACACCATTATCAATTCAAGTTACTAAAAATACTCAGAAATGTAAAAGCCATACTGTGACTATTTAACAGCAGTGTTATCACATTACCAGTTAAATCATGTAAATTAAATACCTCTTCATCTGCATGTCATAATGTCACAAATGTGAAAAATGCTCTCAAGCATCTTTTGTTGAGGGAGAATGAAATTTAACATTGCTGACATTCTAAATCACTCTCTAGGTTTTTGATTTCTTGAAACACTCTATACCACTCAAAATAATGCTATAATCTTTAGATTCTTTGTCATTGAACTCTTTTATTTATGGTATTTCTTTAGGTCTTTATATACCAGATTTGTACCTATGAAGAGATGTATTCTAGAACGTTTCTAATTGTTCATATCTATAGGTGTTGCATTGTTTATGTGGTATCTTTGTTTTGAATCTTTTAAAATCTTTCTTGTGTGGTAAACTCTAAAAGAACGTTCCATTTTCCTGACCACAGTTTTACATTGTGCATTGTACACACATTTCATGCTGTTTTCAATAAAACTCCTAATGTTTAATTTCATACTCAGTCTCCCTCAATGTAAGTAGGTGTTAACTAGATAAGTGGTTACAGTTCTTTGACTTGCAATTTTGTTTTCAAGGTAAAAACATTTAAATTGGTTATGACTATGAAGTAATTTTTGAAACAACATAGAAATTGCAATTTTTTTCTTCCTTTCTGCAGTCACTCAAATTTTGTGCTGTGGATTAAATAAACTACCTATTTCCCCTAGGTCTATGTTTTATGTTCACTCAAGACTTCCAACAGAGTTAGGTACAGCAGTCCAGCCATATATTGAAGTGAATGAATTATATAAATTTAATAGATGAACTTCAAAATAAATACAGATTAATACATATAAGTATGGGGTATGATATAGCCACATACTATCAATTACTTGTTTAATTTCATCCACATAGGAGGCCAACCTGGTAAATTGTACAATATAGTATTTACTCTTTGATCCAAGTGTATATCCAGTGTTGGTCAAATTAATCATAAGATCAACTATTTTACTTTAATTGTTGAAGCTATCATGTGAGACTCTAAATTTTACCAAATCTTATGCTGTGTTTTAGCCAATATCTCTCTGATTTATATTCTAGAATAAGGTATATTTTACATTAAAAATCCATGGCATACTCTTGATTTAGTTTGGAAAAAGTCCACATGATTTATACCTTTAGACTGCATTTAATACTTACTTATATAGTAAAATAATAAAACTGTATTCTATGATTTTCATGTCTAAATTAACTAGCTGATTTCCATTAGAATATTTTAAGGTTTGTATATCTAATTGTATAGCTTCATTATTACGAATTTCTATCTATTATTATCCATATATAGTATAACTAAGCTAACTCAATTTTAAGTAAGGACTTAGTAATCCTGAGTATATTTCTGCCTTCAGTATATTTTTGTGCATGTGTGCATATGTGCACGAGTGCATATGTCTGCATGCAAACAGATATATTCATGTCCAATATTAATATAATAAATAAATTATTTCTGTATGTTAAATAATTTACTCTTATTATATGACTTAATATCTTATTAGTATTTACTATGTTTCTATAGGCTCTGGGAAGTTATCCATATTTAATCATTTTCTTGTTTTTAAGTTAATCTTCCTGAGATTCCCTTGTGTTATTTGATTTTTTTTCTTATATTAGCTACATGTTCCTAGGAATGAAGGCCTATGTCTGTGAACATATGGAAATCCTTACAAAACAAGCCTTAACCCTGCACTTTAATAAGATTACAAACTAGAGAGTATGTGTGCCTATTTTAACATGTTTTTAGCATTTAGGTTAGCTTTGGAGTCTTCTCATCAAACTCTAGAAAATATTGTTTTGGTAAGAAAAAAATATATAAACATGAATGTTAGTGCAGCACCTCATAATCATGCCTGCATATACTTCAGAAGTCTTCTACTTACATGCCAATATTCAGTGTTGCAGTTCTAGGCATGAATCATATGATTATGGTCTTCTCATGACAATTACAAAGACAATTTGTAAATTTTTTATGTGCTAGACATTGTTTCATTTACTGTACAAAAGTTCTGTTAAAGCTACTGAATTTTTAACTCCCAAGCATAGTGCAGTATTTTCTCTCTTTTGCTAGATTTGACATTGCTCTCAATTTTTTCAAACAAAATCAACTACATAATCACTTTTGCTTCTGGTGTCCTATTTAAGGTGATTAAAGACAAATTCTCATCAAACACATCATAAAAATGTGTGTATATGTGTGTATTTATGTGTGTGTTTATGTATACTCAGTTCGTATGTTAGTATTTCTTTTATATGTATGTGTGCATACACACACACATAGATAGATAGATAGGTAGATAGGTAGGTAGATAGATAGATAGATAGATAGATAGGTAGATAGATAGGTAGATAGATAGATAGATAGATAGGTAGATAGATAGATAGGTAGATAGATAGTTGAGATAGATGATACAATGGTTTATACTTTATTGGTTATATGTGTAAAAATTCTGTATATTTAAGCATTTAAAACTTCAATTATAGAAATATCATGAAGAATATTAAAGTGATTTCAATGTTTGATGTAGGTTTAATATTACAAAACTGAGGTTGAAACCTTAGTTTACAAAGGGAAAGAAATAGAAACAGATATTATGTAGAAAGTCACAATAGCCTCCTCAAATACTCTTTGCAAATGTTGTATCATCTGCTGTCCTCATTTAAGCAAGTAAAACAACCCATTTATGACTAAATATTAATTGATGCTTATTACATTTATCATTGTCGTTGCCAGTCTATATTCATTGTTTCCAGTTACTTTTCAAACATTTCTAATTCCTTCATCAGAATTGTACCCATCCATCCATCCATCCATCCATCCATCCACACATCCATCTATCCATCCACCCACCCATCTATCTTCCATTCATCGATCTATTCGCCTTTGAGGATTAACACCTGTGATTGTTAAAGCCAAATTCAAACAAGGTTAAAAAGACATGAGTTTAGCTTAACCATCCACACTCTCTTTTGCAGGTCATATTCTAGACACTGTGGTAAATGACAGAAATACAAATATTCTGAGCTATGACCTCAGCCCTGTGCCTCTGCCTAATGAGTTTACATAAATCAAAGGCTCTAAACTTCATTACAGTTCTTCTCCCTATCATTCATTTTTGTCCCACCCTTTTTGGGATTTTTGCTTGTATTTGCTCTTGCTATCTGCCTTCATTTAAATTAAATTATGAGATATTTGTCTTTGTCCCTTTTCTACTTATGTGAGCATTATTCACCTTGCATTTCACTTTGTATTGAGTATTGTTCATAGTTGAATAAATGTATTTTTAATATTTTGTAATAAAATATTAACTATCTTTAAAACATATCTTATTTAAAAATAGGAAGCCATGGAATTCTTAAAATTGAGGAAAGTTGGGTTGAACTCAGAATTCTATTGAAATATCAAAATAAATTAGATAAGTAGTCACTTTTGTACTCTGACATAAAACTTCCAATCTTCCTAATCTTACATAATACAATTATTTTATTCAAATATCTCATATTAACTAAAGATTACTCAAAACATTTCATAAAGTGTTAAATATTATATAGAAGATTATATTATTTTTAAATATGTTATTTCTCATAAAATTTTAATATATCTTTTGCAGATAGGTAATCTACCTTGAGCTAATATTATGAATTAAATTTTGGTCTATGAAATGCCAAAGAAGCAAGTATATTATTCTAAAATGTTGCATAATGCTTCACTGAGCAGAGACAAAAATAGTGGCCGATGCTTTTGCTGTTTTACTATAGCTCATTTTGGATGCTGTTTTTGAATGCAGCATTATAATATCAATAATTATATTAATTAAAAATAAGTGAATAAAACCACATATTCTGAATTCTGATGAAAATTTAAAGATAAAATTTAAAATTTATTTTTTAATCAAATAAATAGAAAACAATCATCACTCAAAATATAGTGTCATCTAAAAGTGTACAATTCCCCTGAATTTTTTAAGGATCGCCAGAGCTGATGGGAAAATGCTTCCTGTACTTATTCCTACTGGTTTCTGGCACAGTCTCTTTCAGTGACCCATTGATTTTGTCTGTGTCTTGTCACCTCACTGGAATGTGAATCTACATTGTTCAACACTGTCACTATATTCCTGGAGCCTTTCACATTTCTGACTCACATGCAAGATCAAATTATAATTTGTGGTGTGACTGTGTGACTTAATGTAGTAAATAATTACTTAATTAACTATTATTGGCTTCTCCATTTAATCTCCACCTATAATAAGAAAATGATTGGGAAGACATGGTTTTAAAAGGCAGACTCCTAACTTTTGCAGACTGAGACTCTGATTAAGTAGATCATAGAGACTGAGCATGTGCATGTTAACAAGGACATCAGCATTTATGACTCAGCACCAGAGAAGAGTACTCTCCAAAGCTTCTTACAAATTTTCATGAATGTGATTAAGGAATCTACCTGATTCACAGAGAATTAAAGAAAGCAAGCATGCTATTATTCATGGATTATGAATTGAGAGGGTCCAAGTGAATGCAGCCTGACTACAATATGATCAGAGACCCTTCTATTAGGTTCTGCTCCTGATAGTTTTAAGAGAGCCAAGGAATAAAGGACTATGTGGTAGATTGGAGAACCATCTAGAGATACAGGGAGATGTAGGTATAGTTGGTGTTCTAACTGCTCTGCATCTAACCACAGTCATTCTTCTGTTTCAGACAAAAAAGAGAAATCAAGACATAAAGCTCTAAGACAGAATAGAGACAATGTCCCATAGTACAAACACAGACATACATATGTGTATCATCATACAACTATATGTGAATGCCACAGTGGACTTCTCTTTTCTCCAAATACATTTTTTTGTTGTTGTTGGGTGTTTTTTCGAGACTGGATTTCTCTGTGTAGCCCTGGCTGTCCTGGAACTCACTCTGTAGACCAGGCTGGCCTCAAACTCAGAAATCCACCTGCCTCTGCCTCCCAAGTGCTGGGATTAAAGGAGTGTGCCACCACTGCCAGGCCCAAGTTCATATTTTAAAGTTGTTGTTGTCAGGTCAGTATCTAGCAAAGAATTTTCTTTGGGTGAAGCCCAAATGTTCCATAGTACTATAGAACATTAGACATTCTGAAGGATTTATACTTTAAGATTCATCGGAGTCACTAACATCCTTTGTGGGTTTTTTTTTTTTTTTTTTTTGGTACAGAGGTCATTTCTGATAACCTTCCTGGCCATTGCACAATGATTTAAATGACTGAGCAGGTGCTGGCTCTCCTTTAAAACGCTCTCACAGGCATGTCATTAACGAATGCTTAATTACAGTAATAAGAAATCAAATTTCCTTTTTCCATCTTCAGCTACAAATCACTTGTTCTGACACACAAATCCTACCAACATACTCTCGTCTCTTAACAACCTTCAATGTAAAATTATTATTATTATTATTATTATTATTATTATTATTGATTTGATTTTATCATAATTCTGACCTTCTTCTGTATTTATTTCCCATCCAATTTTTGATGTAATAGATATTTCTTGTCTTTTTTTCTGTACAAAATTTACACCCTAAAGCACTTTCAGATTGTATTTCCTTACATTGTTCACACTTACACTTCCTTTTAAAGCATGCCCACAGAGGTAATCTCTCAGCTGCTCTGAATTGCATTTGTGTCAAACTGAGGAAATAAGCCCATTATTCACCTAAGGATAAACAAAAAGAGACAAAGAAGATGAAAATTGTGCCAAAATAACAATGGAATAGGCATTCAGGACTAAGCAGCATGCTTCAGACTTTTATGTCCTAAGTTTTAAACAAGACTGTGACTCCTGGTAGCTCATTTTTATAACAGCTCTAGCTTCCTATTGGATCATCGCTCCCATATACTCAGCTACTGTAAATAATGGCCACAAGCAAAGCTTTTGAAGTTTTCAGATGAAAGGAACTCAATTAAGGAAGCTTCCCAGGTGTGTCCCTAATCACAGAAAGGAAGCCTAGGTTCAGAAACCAAGGAGCGGTGAACACAACAGGGTTATCGTCAGAATATCATGCAGTCCAGATTTGGAGAGTCACATCTTGCTTTTATTTACCTGGAATTCTTTTTAATAAATGTTTTTTTTTCCTCAGTTGCAACATGTGAGAGTAAATTTTAAATGTGAGAGATATTAGAAAAGACAATATCGATCAGTTATGGTATGTGGATTAACACCACAGCAGTTCCTTTCTTTGCTTATGGCAAAGCTGGCTGCTCTTTTAAAGCTATTAGTCACATGCAATTGTACCATAGTGAAATTTTTCATTACCACCCAAAGTTGACTCATTTTGTTTTTTTGAGAGAAACATTGAGAATAAATTTCAGTGGATTTTTTTTTAATGCTCCCAAAGATTTCAAATGTACCTACAATTTTTCAAATTTATATAGATTATCTTTTTTATATAGTCTACTTATGTAATCTACATATTTTAAATAGACTATTATCAAAAAAGCTAGAAATAGAACTGCCATATGATTCAGCCATCCCACTACTGGTGTACTTCCAAAATGGAATGAAGAAGTCAAAGAGATGCTTTCACTCAAGTGTTTATTTCTGCATTATTGACAGTTGCCAGGATGTGGAACTAGTCTATATGCCCTTTAGAGGATGAATGGATAAAGACCATGTGGTATGTATGGATTATGAGACACATGAGCATATGATGGCATATGCTACAGTCCCCAAAATCCCCTTTCCGCCCTCCTTATGGTGTTACTGGGTAGCAATGGAACAAGTCATTTACTGGGCCAATCTTGGTTTAAATGCACTACTTTAATCAGTAAGGTTCAAAACATAATTTGAAATCAGATTGTATCTCAGAAAATGGGTTTGGTGTTATAAAAGTGAGTATTACAGAAGCTGGAGAAATGGCTCATATCCTCAGAGCATGGGCTGCTCTTCCAGAAGATTAGGATTTGATTTTGAGCATCTGCCTGGTTGCTCACAGCCATTTGAAAGTACAGTTACAAGAACTGTATGTGTACCAGATATGCATGAGGTACATATACATGCAGGCAAACACTCACACATAAAAAGAAATAAGTCTTTTTAGAAAGGGAAAGTCAGTATATGAGATGGATCCCCAGGTGGAGCAGTCTCTGAATGGCCTTTTCTTGAGTCTTGATCCACACTTTGTCTCTGTATTTCCTCCTATGAATATTTTGTTCACCCTTCTAAGAAGGACTGAAGTATCCACACTTTGGTCTTCCTTCTTCTTGAACTTCATGTGGTCTGTGAATTATTATATATTGGGTATGCAGAGCTTTGGGGCTAATATCCACTTATCAGTGAGTGCAAACCATGTGTGTTTTTTTGTGACTAGGATACCTCACTCAGGATGATACTTTCTAGTTCCATCCATTTGCCTAAGAATTTCATGAAGTCATTGTTTTTAATAGCTGAGTAGTAATCCATTATGTAAATGTATCACATTTTCTGTTTCTATTCCTCTCTTGAAGGACATCTAGGTTCTTTCCAGCTTCTGACTATTATAAATAAGGCTGCTATGAACATGGTGGAGCATGTGTCCTTCTTATATGTTGGAGCATCTTTTGGGTATATGTCCAGGAGTGGTATAGGTGGGTCCTCAGATAGTACTATGTCCAGTTTCCTGAGGAACTGCCAGACTGATTTCCAGAGTTGTACCAGCTTGCAATCCCACTAGCAATGGAGTAGTGACACAAAACCCAGACAAAATTGTGGATGCTAAGAAGTGCTTGCTGACAGGAGCCTGATATAGCTCTCTCCTGAAAGGCTCTGCCAGAGCCTGACAAAAACAGTTACAGATGCTCTGCTCGCCACCAACCATTGGACTGAACGTGGGGTCCCCAATGGAGGAGTTAGAGTAAGTACTGAAGGAGCTGAAGGGGTTTGCAAACCCATAGGAAGAACAACAATATCAACAGCCAGAATCCCTCAGAGTTCCCAGAGACTAAACCACCAGCCAAAGAATACACATGGAGGGACCCATGGCTCCAGCCACATATGTAGCAGAGGATAGCCTCGTCAGACATCAATGGGAGGAGAGGCCCTTGGTCCTGTGAAGGTTCAATTCCCCAGTGTAGGGGAATGCCAGGACAGGGAGGTGTGTAGGTAGGGAAGCACCCTATAGAAGCTGCGGGAGGGGGAATGAGATAGTGGCTTTCTGGAGGGAAAATAGGGAAACGGGAATAACATGTGAAAAGTAAATAAATAAAATAGCTAATAAAAAGAGGAAATGTCAGAGCTATAGGCATTTCATAATTTTTTTCTGTTTCTGAAAGTCTTAGTTCCCAATATTATGGAATGCAGTAAAGAGAAAGCAAGGTTGCCTGTTAAGATCAAGACTCTGAACACTCTGTGATGAATAAAAATATTGGGGTTTACTCTCAAAACACCCTTGATCAGACATGAAACATTTATATTTAAAATATATATTTATTAATTTATATCTTACTGAGTGTTCTGAGCAGAATATTGTAACTCCCTCACCCCAAGTTATGTCTATTCTATCCTGACAGTGTATAGATAGAAATATAACACAGCCAAAGCAAGTGCATACCTATGTAAGAGAAAACAGTATAAACTACGTAGTTAGGAAGATGTAATCACAACTGTTTGACATAATGTGTTGGTCAGTTTGTGTTGTAATGAATTCATAGTTAGGGTGATTCACAAGAGAACAAATATTTGTTACTCACTGTCCTGGTACCTGTGAAATTTAAATTTAGTGTATATAGAACTCCCATGGCTGATAGAGCTTATCCACACGTTTTTAGTGGTGTCTTATCTTTTATTATTCACATGGAAGAAAACTAACTGTGCCTTGCTATCTGGGCATGAAGCCATTCATGAAGACTCTAGTCCTGTGGTCCAAGTACATTCCACAGGTCACCTCTGTATCAACACTTGTTGATTTTTCTCTTTACCAGCTTGTAACTCAATTTTTTATAGAAGCAGTTAGATAGCAGCATCCTTCTAGTTGATGGCAAATCAACTGGGATTACTGAATTCTTGGGTTGAGCCATTTTCAACTTTTGGATGCTATCATCCCATTTTCTGAGAGAGACCCAGGAAGTACTTGGGATGGGGTAACAGCTCTTATCTGTTGTACCAGCATTCTCTGTCTTCTTACTTTTTTAAAATTAGAATTGTATAGATGCAATTTCTTTTTTCATATTGGCTTTTGCATGGTAATAGAAGTCAAATCAGATTTTTTTTTTTTTTACCAGCTTGTAACTCAAGATGCCAATAATAACTTCCCATTCTACTTCTAACATTGTTTCGTGTGCCTTATGGCCAGTGGTCTATATGGAAGCAAAATTGCTGCTAGGTTAGAACCACGTGGCTACATCAATTAGCACTTCACAGTTTATCTGCCACAAGACCCCATATTACAATCTCTTCAAGAGATAGGCTTCAGAAATTCAACTGTTTCAGGAACAGCTCAGAATTCAGATACTGTAGCTTTCCATAGACAACATTTATCATAATAGGGCCTGTTTTTAATGCACCTCATAATAGGTTCAATGCCTCCTGCCTTCCATGCACCACACATGGGTAAAACCTCCCTGATTGAATATTTCCCCTGCAATATCACCGACTTGCTTCTGGGAGCTCATTCTTGATGGTCCCAGCCTGATGAATAGTCACAGTTGTCTTACTCTGCCCCATTCTGATTGCCACAATTCTTTCAGACTGTTAATATTTAAAAATAATAATTTGCCCTCATTCTCTTTTCACACAGAAGTCCACTTTATCAACAACAACCGAGTAATAATTCTGAATAATATATTTACATGGAGCAAAAAAAAAACATGTTGAGGGAGATAAATAGAAAACAAGTACAAATCAGAAAAATAAAAATAAATAACTGAGTAAATATAAATTATTTCAGAAAACCGAGGTTTGCAGAACTGACTAGAGATCACATACAAGCACTGACAGGTATCAGAGAGGGGTATATACCCCTGTACATTTTCATGGTTCTCACCTGCAGACAACTTTTCTTTTATAGAAAGTCTGTATGGAAACATGGGTGACCACAAGCCTACAGAGGTTTACACAGTTTTCTTGCAGAGACAACTCCAGCTGAGCTACAATATCTTAATTTCAGTTTCAAGGTACTGAGAGTTTTGACACTGTGGTGAATGCTTCTCTTGCTGCCAGCTAAGAAGAAGCTCAAGAGGTCACAACTACAGATTATTTTAGAAACTACCCCAAATCAAAGACTTTAAATGTGAAATAAAAGATGATTAGAATCTGAAATGAATTGTGTGAGAGCAATGTAAAATAAGAGTGTATTGTATGAGAGGAAAAGACACACATCATTCTTTATCAACAATCTTCTTTCTAAATTAAAAATACTTTATAAGATGAAATAAATGTCTTCTGTTTAGTGAAAGAAGAATTTAACTTCTAAAAACGAACAAAAACCAAAACTGTATTTAAAGGTCTTGATATTCTCTGAGATATGTTTTTGTCTAACTTTGAAATGACAAATAAAGAAAAAGACTATTTCTAGCACTTCTTGTTGTCTTACTAATGAGGGTATTGTGTTTTTATTTCTGACAGGCTCACTGACAGGGTCTCAGATGTTGCTTCCTTGCATCTGAATTCACCTGTCATCTGGCTTTGAGGCAACCGCACATTTACCAAAACTGACAGAATAACCAACATGTCCTGGCAATGAACCATAAGTAGAGTGTCCACATACACTAGAACACCCAGCTTCTCATTAGTGCCACAGGTTTTATCAGTACATGCCATTTTCCTAACCTTTGTATCACTGCTTGTAGAATTGTAGCATCTACTGAATTTCTCAGCATGTGTGACATGTCTTAATGTCACATCTCTAAATAGAAAAGAAAGAGGAAGAAAACCCTGGGTTTTTTTAGCTTGCAGGCTCTTAAAACATGTTTAGCCATTGTGAAATAGTGAAAAGCTAAGAACATAAGAAAACTCCAAGTTCTGATGCAAAGAAAAACTCTGCTAATATTTTAAGCCAGAGGACATGTTTGTATCCTGTCAGTCTGGATATATTTTAGGCAACTTCCTGACTTGACAAGAGCTTATGATGCATGTTACTGTCGCATGCTCAGCTCTGGCAACACGAATCCATGTTATTCTCAGCCTCTATTAGACCCTTACAGCATGATGATCAATAATTAGAATTCTAGGATTTTCTTTGTTATTGACATTGACTTATGTAATAGAGTCCTGCTGTAGTCCCTGCCTCCAGTCTATTGCTTTCTTAAGCTTTATGTCAAATATTGATGGAATAAATAACAGCTGTCAAACATGGTTTGGGGAACTACTGATAAAACTGAACGTGCCATTACGTACATGCAAAGATGTAGTGATATAGTTCATTCATGCAAATGAATCCTTTCATCCTCAACTCATGTTGGACTCTTTGGTCAATGAATTTAACAAAGTCTAGACATTTTCTGTTAACAAGATAATAAAGGCAACGTTATTATTTTTTATTTAATACTTAGGTATCAATTTCATAAATTAACCTTGAGTAAGCAAAGAATTCATACATTTTCAAGAGAATTTGAACTGACTTTTGCTTTTGTATTATAAAATGCTTTTGTATTATAAAAGCCAGTTTAAGCAATAAAATTTGTATTAAACTAAAGCCAGTGTATCATTCATTACTTATAGTTGTAAAGCTAACATTTGCTGTGCATTACCTTGAGACAACCTAACAAAGCCAGCCACTGATGTTATCTGATGCAGCAAATGCCAGTAGTTTGGGAAGTCTACTCTTGATATTTTCTCAGGAGTGACTGATGGTCCAGTGTATAAAGATAATGATTCAATACTTTTCATGTCTAAAATTCAGCACACAAAGAAATAAAACATTTCTCTGATGGTTTGTCTGAAAGACCACATAACATTTGTGTTAGAGAAAGAAACACAATTCTGTGTGTATTTGTGTAAATGTATCAAGCAAAGCAAAAGAATGAGCCCTAAATATTCACACACAGTGTTGAAAGAATGTATCTGCCAAATGCATAACAAGAGACATCACATCCATATCAAAGTTAAATGAACAGATTATATAAAAATATTGTTTTTTTCAGGTAGTTTCTGAGAAAATTCTTATCATGTGACTCATTTTTTCTTTCTAAAGGCAGAATCATGACAGGTAGTAGATAAGAAAAAAGAGGTAGGACCATTTACTGTATCTCATGGGGGTGGCTTAGCCATAAGGAACACTTCTGGGGAAATTCCATGTTAGGTAGGCCATCAGATGCACAGAATGTCTATTGGTTTCCATCATAGTGGTATAGCTATTGGTTAGTGCCTAAAAATAAAAACGAAGGTAAATTCATTTGTTTGGGCTTTCATGTCTCATTTGTATTCTTGCAAGGAAGTACATGTCTCTTTTAAAGGTATCAGCAAGAAAATGCTTTAGAATTCAATTCTAATCAAAGACAGAATATTTCATTGTAATTTATTATTCTCCAGTGAGACTCCAGAGAGGTGCATTGATATCTGGCTAAGAAACTCAGGAGCATCAATAGTTAATCATAATGGAAGCATTTTACCTTTACTTCTTGAATACAATACTAGACTTCTGTCACATAGAGAATTACTTCCAATAAATTTCAGTGATGTCTGTAAAATGTGCATTTTCCTCCTTCTAATCTCAAAATCAACCTAGCTTGTGCCACACAAAAGGAATAAACTCTTCATCACTTGAAATTCTCTTTTACAACATTATTATACAATAAAGGGTATGATTTTGGCAAATTATTTCACTGGTTTCAAAGCAGCTGCAAAATACTGTATTCTAACAGTGTGCCTCCTGCATTCATTTTTCTCAGGGTTAAAAAAAAGAAAGAATTCTTGTATGGGTCAGAATTTAAAGAATTGTTTTAAAGGACTATACATGCATGCCAAACTCAAATGATCATGGTTGAAAGCAAGATTAACAGGTTATACAATAACTGCTCATGGGGTCGTAGGAGGAGGCATCTCTATTGCACAGGTGAGGTATACATAACACACAGACAACAGCTGAGCTGAGGTAGAAGGTGGAGATGGAGATGAAATGCCAAGGACAGTAAGTGCCCAGAGATACGGTGAAAAGTTAGGAAACATGTTGTTGTTCTTGTAATTGTTGTTGTTTGTAGTTTTGTTGTTTGTTGTTATTGTTGTTGCTCTTCTCCTTCTTCTTCTTCTTCTTCTTCTCCTTCTCCTTCTCCTTCTCCTTCTCCTTCTCCTTCTCCTTCTCCTTCTTCTTCTTCTTCTTCTTCTTTCTTCTCCTCTCCTCCTTTATCGTCTTCTTTTAAGCAGATAAGTATAGCTATAAGAAAAGTACTTGTAAAGATTAGAAGGACTATGAGAATGCTTAGAGACAGTGTTTGTAAGCTTTTCAGAGTCTTGATCTGGATATTTTTGTCTGTTCCTTTAATAAGTGTTCACCGGGGTTCAGTCTTGAGAAGCAGTAGTATCACAAGATATGATTATGCTACC
Organism: Rhynchomys soricoides; assembly: GCA_019843965.1. Lineage (NCBI taxonomy): Eukaryota > Metazoa > Chordata > Mammalia > Rodentia > Muridae > Rhynchomys > Rhynchomys soricoides. Next base: position 15,665,194 of record JADRCH010000027.1, read on the forward strand.
GAGGAAATGGGATGATGAGAGGCACAGGACTTGGAAATGGAAATCTGTTTAAAGAGCATAAATTTAAAAAATTGAGACAGAGTTCATTATAATATGCCTTTATGGAGTCCATAAATCACTGATATGCAAGCAAAACTTCAATAGGTGAATGCAGACCATGGGGATCCTCAATCTTAGTCCACAATAGAGTCCTTTCCCATAGAGCATCCCATAGAATAGGTACATGTAGACCAAAATTTCAGAAGTAGCATAGAAAGACAAAACTAGAATTTAATTTAGTAAAATTTAATTTATTCTTTGGCTGTGGTGAATTTGCTTTTTGTCTCTACAACCAAAATAGCAGGGCAAAAATGACTTGATAAATAATTATTTAAGCTCAAGTGTTCAAATGGCTCAGCCCCTGGTGACTTGGACCTAAGTGCTTGGGAAAGTCCTGGACATAGAAGCACATGGCAGGAAGAATCATTTACTTAATAGTAATGTACAGGAGAAGAGAATGGGGACTCTACAGAGCCTCCAAAGTTTTTCCCAGTAATGTATGTCCTCATAGTCACTACCTCCAAAGTATATATAAGCATTAAAACAGCAACATTTATTGGAGACCAAGAATCTGAAACTAAAATCTGTGGACTAATATTCAAACCATTCCATGTGACAACACTCCTTTAAAGAGAAAACTATAGTTAGTGATTATATACAGCCACTATCTTCAGAAAGCTCACAGTATAGGGAATATGAATAAGCAGATTCCTAAAAAAGAGTGGTGCAACTTATTGTGCACCATGATAAAAGTATGCAAGAGAGGCAGGCACACTTGAGTCTATGCACACATGGACTTTGAGTGTAGAACACTGTTTCCACCAATATCAGCTCTGTGTCCTTGCCCTTCTTCTGTCTTGAGATTTTTATGTGTACAATGAAGGACACTATGAGAGCTTCAGATAATCACTGTAAGATTGCATGTGTAAGTGTGTTGCCAAGAACATAGTAAATACCATAAATATTATTAAGTTCTGTATAACTTGGAAATAGAAGACACAAAATGGCTTCCAAGTATCCTTTGGAACAAATAGGAATGTAGCATGAAGTCAAAAGTAGAGTGGGAGTACTGAGGCTCTAGCATTCTAGCACTCTAGGATGGAAGATGCCTATAGAGGCAGAGTTCTGTGCAGCTACTTCACATAGTGCAGAAATGTGAGATAACTTATGGCAGAATTCTATAGGGCAGAGAAGATGGGACTAGCAAAATGCAGATCTTAGATGAAGATTTTGATTTGCTTGTGTATATTCTCGATGTGTACTTGCTAAACACCAAAGGAAAGGGTCTGGGGGGAAATTCCCAGAGATGTATTGTGTGTACATCATCATATGTTTCCAAAGATCATCCTAGTGACAAGCCAAGAGACCTATATAGCATTTATTTAACATGGGTGTCAAAATGAAGTTCCTGTCACCTTAAATGAATGAACTACAGGAGATATGATCCTAAAGATTCCATGGTTTAAGAGTGGCAAGGGAGAGGGAAAAAACTGATAATACATGATATGTTTATTTGTTGAGAGACTAACAAAGGAGGAGAATAATTAAGGGGTGGAATGTAATAAAAAGAACAATCTGTTGAAAATGTGTCCATGTTGAATTTGAAGTTCTGACTAACTGAGAATATCAAGGAGTTCTAAGAAGTTCCAAACCTTGATTTCTGGATCTCCAGTTAAAGATCTCTAACACTGGCAAATACAATTTTTCCATATTTATCATCATACTATAGTACAACAAAGATACTAGGGATGGTGGAGTTACATACACATACAGTGCAATAAAAAAGACAGAAGCATGCCAAGTGCATTATATAAGAGAAAGAAAATATATAGTGAAACTAAGATTCAAGTTTTAAACACAGGTTTAGAAATTGGTGTGCTGTCATACTCCATTCAAGATGGTATTCTTCGTCCTCCAGAATTCAGAAGGGATAAACACCACTCTAATATTTTTTTAATCCATTGTCCACTGTCCTTGATGAACATTAAGAAAGTGTCCACAGAAAAGAGCCCATAACACATCATTCTTTCTGGGTTCATCTCCTGGGTGAGTACGCCTGGAGCAACCTAGTTTCTTGACATAACTATTTCAAGAACATTACCTCAGACTCAGATATTTGTGACCTTACCACATTTCAGTTCAGATTTAACAATGATAAGAGAAGTTTAAAAGAAGAAAGATTTCTATGATATCTATACTTATCTTCCAAGCTAGGAAAATACATCCTAAAATAGCTGCTTAAAGTCTTATTTCAGACAGCCTCAGCTCTACTGTTGAATGTACCAACAACATATATAGGGCTATGTTAAACTGTATTACCAAGGAAATATTACCTAAAATATATTTACCTTAGTCTTTGTTACTATGTTCTTGAGCATCAAGTAATACATAGTTTCTATTATTAATTGTAATAGAGATAAGGAAGCTGAGGATAAGAAACGTTGTATTCTTTTAATATCATTCGCTGAAACAGTAGCAAATGATGGATCAACACTTGGGCCCTGTGCCTTTCAGCTCTTTTTGCTTATTCTGATAAGGCTTTTTCACTCATGTAACTAATTTAATTTTCAGGAAGATAAACTCGTTGAACATATATTTCTTTAAATAGTGTAGTATAGTTATTTATATATTTCCACATGACCTAGACACATCTTAAAGTGTATAATTGTTCAATTATTAGGTGAGAAAAATGAATTGATTTATTTCTCGTTGTATTTTGTAACTGAGTAACTGAGAAGTAACACCTTTTAGTCAAGAGACAAATAATAACTCAATTCATAATTACTAAGTTGGCTAAGTTTTAGCACCACATCTATGTCTACCTGAAATCCACAGCGGATGCACTGTTGTACAGAAGTGTAAAAATACTTTCCTGGGTGCAATGGCTCATTAGGTAAAGAAGCTTTATGCCAACCCTGATGCTTCTTTTTCCCCTGAAGTGTTGGAAGAAGGGAATTGACTTCTGCAAGTTCTTTTGACCTCCATACATGTGTTGTGGCAACACCCACCCATAAACAACGCGATGCAATTTTGAAAAAGAGTACAATTTTACTTTCATATTTGCTACAGAGATTCACAAAGAGATTCACACTTCTTTTTATTAGGTCTGTTATTAGTAAATTCTCAAGGTTGGATTTTAAAAATCACAATCAGCATCAACATAACCAGTGCCTTACTCAATTTTTTGGTGTACATATAGAGAGTATTTGTTCTTTATTTCTCCTACTACTCGATACAATTTCCTTTTCTATGTTTCTGATCTTTCCCTCTAGACCTGAAGATACCAGTTTGTCTGCTTTGGCTCTCCGCCTTAGCTTGCTACCCAGCATGGACATTGCTCATGTCACATCACTAGCCTTTACTCTGGCATAGACTTCATTGAAGCTGTGAAGAACTTACCCAGGTTTTCTCCATCCACTGTTAGAGAGCTATTAATTACTCTAAAAACCACCAGTTTTGCTTCCTGATAGAACATCTGTTGAGATGTTCAGCACAGCCTCCTGCTCCCTCCATTTCAAAACCTTCAGGCTAGACAGCACAGTGGCCCCTTGCAGTCTAGAGCATTCACACAGGGGCCACCTGTCCTCTATACCACACCATTTGTTCTGTGCACACATTTCCCACTTTGTCCTACTTTGAGTCACTTCTCTTGAAATTTTGGCCAATATTATAGAATGAAAAATACCTGTGGGTAAAGATTTTATAATGAATAGAAATTGTAATTATTAGTGCCATTCCCCCACTTGGCAATATAAAAATGTGTTGATTCAAGAAGTATATTTTAAAAATAAAAGTGTTAATGAACTGGTATAACTGATAGGGAACACTGAATTTGAATCCTCCATCCAGGTTGCCTGGACAATCTAGGGAATACACAATGCTATTCCAGCATTGTCACATTTTCAATAAACACTGGAGACTATGGTTAGATGATTTTCCCCAACAAGCATTAGCATTTTATTTAAATAAATTTCTTTTTAGCTGGAGATTGAATATAGGAAAACTAAAAATTTCTTCCAAGCTCATTTTTCTACATATTATTAAACACAAATACTTTGTTAATATTTAAAGATGTATTTGGCGTGTAATTACTGTAATTGTAATAATTATTCCAATTATTTATATTTACCTCACACAGACTTTCAGTGGCCATATATATATACACACAGAAAAAATACGAATAATCTCAATTTGACATATGAAAATAACTAACTCTGTACTTGTGTTGCAGTTCAGTACAAATATTTCTCTTTTACTACACATATTAGCCTTGAAATTTTTAAATAGCTTTGAATTACAGTGTATAATGAAACACAGAAACTGCTCTTAAATTTTATGGGGAAAAGTGCTTGTTACTGTGTGTTGGTTGACAACCCCTGTCTGAATATGTTCAGTAGATGCTCCATGCCCAGTGCTTAGCATTGGCTAGCAGCTTTGTTCCTCTCTGTGCAGACAGCACAGATGAATCAGTCTCCAGGATGTCTTTTGACATTAGGATATATGGTGCTGTTTTTTTATTTTTTTTTCTTAAACTGATTTATTATGTTTCAGATATTTCCTAAGGCAATTTCCTCCACATATTTTGCTTGAGAACATGTACAGTAAGTCAATCTATTAGAATGAAGTTTAATTTTTTTCTCTTGTGCTAAATCTTGTGGCAAGGTTATAATTCTTATCTGCCAGGAAAGAAATAGAAAATGTGTAATAAAAGCCTCTTTTGGAGAAAATTTATTTAACCTTTTACTATTTTCTCCTGATTTGTAATTCATAGTGATAATCATATTATTTTGCCAGGCTTTAACTGTAAAGGCAACAACAACAACAAAAAATTCATCCTTCTCATAGCTAATCTATATAAAAGTATATGCCTTTGGACAGAAGAGTAAAGATAACTTGCTTGAAAACATTTGCAGTGGACTATGTTGGTTTTCAACCAGATGGAAGCCTCATAGTTGTTTCAGAACAATCTCAGCTCACACTCACGGTATAAATCAACAATGAGCATTGTCAGTGTTCTCATCTGATCCTTTGTTACTGCAGATCCTTTCATTAGAGTGCACTTATTTCATGTTCCCGCACAGTACAGCTCACTCATGTTTGCTGGTGAGCATCCCTTTCCGTGTATGCAATTACTAGGGCTGGCTGTTTTCGCCTTGTCTCCCATAAACATCCATGCTACACTTCTGTCACATGTATATATTGCCATGCTTGATACCCACTGAAAGCAAGCCATTGCCAAAGGTCACTCCTGTGTTTTATTTTGGAATCATAACTTTGATTGATGACATTATGATTTCCCCTTCATTTAATCCTGTTTCCCAAATACCCTGGATAGATCTTCCTCTCCCTCTCCCTCTCCCTCTCCCTCTCCCTCTCCCTGTCCCTGTCCCTCTCCCTGTCCCTGTCCCTGTCCCTCTCCCTCTCCTTCTCCTTCTCCCTTTTTCTTTCCCTCTCTCCCTTCTCCCTCCACTTCTCCCTCTCCCTCTCCTTCTCTCTCTCTCCTTCCCCTCTTCCTCTTCTTCTCCCTCTCCCTCTCCTTCCCCTCTCCCTCTCCTCCTCTTCTCCCTCTTTCTAAACCTTCCCCTTCCTCTTCCCCTCTCCATTCCTCATCTCTCTCCATGCCTCTCTCTCTATGTCTCCCTCTTTTGCCCTCCCTCCCCCATCTCTATGTCCCAGCCGGAATGTTGTTGCATACTCATGTGGTTATTATTGGATTCCATCGTAAACCTTTATTCTGTTCCAGTCCTTTCCTTACCCTCATCCTCACCTCTCCCTTCATTTCCTTATTTAGACATAGTTTCTTCACAGGTTTTAAAATTCTAAGAGGAAATTGTGAGTCTCAAATTAATTCACCTTTTTGCTTTATTAGACCAGATGAGCCTCTGAGGCTAGGTTAGGATACTGACATAGATGAACCTAGCAACATTATAACTCGTTTTTTAAAATTATGTTTGGATGCTCTTGAGTAAATGTCTTTAAGAATACATGATTACATGGTAAAGAGTTCATCAGAAGTTTACACATAAATTCAAATCATAAATCGAATGAGAAGTTTACAACAGATAACATTTACATGCATAGCCACAAGGAGCAATTATCTAGCTAAACATCCATCATCTGTCACAACTCCACAGATTCATGGAGAGTTAAAAACTATAACAAAGTTATTAGTGATATTTTGTATAGATAAACCCAGTCGATATTTTATCTTATGTCATAGCTCCCATATTAAATCATCAGTTCCCTTTATATGACCCTTGTTTAATGTTTTTTCAACCTCTTGGTATGTGCTTTGAGTAGTAGAATGTCTGCTTACTATCTAGAAGCAATTAACTGGTGATATGTGGAGACTGACAGTGTTCTCATTGAAGTTTCAATTATCAGTAAGATCCTAATTATCAGTCCCACTATAAAAGAGGTAAATATATTCTGATATAATTTTAGGAATTCTTATAGGATAATCATTAAGAATTAAGAAGTCATTCATTTGTCTATATAGCATCACTACAAGACAGTACACCTTTATAATTCTGCAGAGATCTGCTCAAAAGGATGGACTAATACTTAGTGATTGTTATATATGTTTAGTGATAATAGGAAAAACATATTAATAGCAGGAATCTTTCTTAAAATTAATTTCTCAAGGGCCTTGCTGTAGGGGAAAATCTGTTGTAGATTATTTTAATCCAAAGCAGATCATCTCAGGAAGATCACCTGCTAGTTATCAGCTTGTCCTATGTCAGCTCCTGACAACTTTCCTTGCATCTATCCATAAATATCTCTTCTATTTCCTCTTCCTAGGAGATCACTCTGTTCTTTTCATTAGCTCCGTACTCTGAATTTAACCTCTGCTGTCCTATGGCTTGTAACTTGGTTAGCATTGATTCAAACCCAATATCCACAAATATGTGAATATATACCATATTTCTATTTCTGGATCTGGGTTACCTTACTCAGAATTATTGTTTTTCAGTTATAACAATTTACCTGCAAATTTCATGATTTCTTGTTCTTAACTGCTGAGTAACATTCCATTGTGTTAATGCACCACATTTTCTTTATCCATTCTTCAGTTGAGGGACATCTAGGTTATTTTCAATATATGGCTATTATGAATTGAGCAGCAATGAACCTGGCTGAGCAAGTGTCTCTGTGCTAGGATAAAGTATATGCACCAGAGTGATGTAGCTTGATGTTGAGGTAGATTGATTCCATTCTTCCTGAGAAGGTGCAACACTGATTTCCTTAGTGGCTGAACAGTTTGGCAATCAAATCAGCAATTAATGGTTGTTTCCTGAACTCTGCTTTCTCAATAGTGTGAATTGTCATGTGTTTTATTGATCTTAGTTATTCTGACATAAGAGAGTAGAAAACCTTGTATTGCTCCTGATCTTATGGAATTGCCTTGAGTTTCTCTCCCTTTAAGTTGATGTTGGCTATAGGATTGTTATAACCTGATTTTATTATGTTATGTTCCTTGCATGCCCAGTCTTTCCAGGACTTTTATAATGAAACAATATTGAATTTTGTCAAAAGCATTTTCTGCATCTAATGAGATGATCATGCTCTTTTGTCCTTGTCTTACAAGGTAGATTATGACTGTTTATTTATATATGTTGAAACATCCCTACATTTCTGAGATGAAGCCTATGTGATAATGATGAATAATCTTTTTGGTATGTTCTAGGATACAGTTTGCAAGTCTTTTATTTGAGCATTTAGTTTGAGCATTTTTATATCTATGTTTCTAAGGAAAATGGCCTATAATTCTCTTTGTTTTTTTAATGAGAGATATATGTGGTTTGAGTTTTAATGTAAATGTGGCCATGTAAAATGAATTGGACAATAGTCCTTCTATTCTTATTTTGTAAAATAATTTGAGGAGTACTGTTCTTAACACTTCTTTGAAAGGCTAATAGAATTCTATGTTAAAATCATGTGGCCCTAAGCTTTGGCAGGGAGAGTTTAATGATGGTCATTATTTCACTATGGGGTATAGGTCTGTTTAAAGTGCTCATGTGATCTTTTTTGACACATGGTTTATATTGAAGAAATTATTCATTCTTTTAGATTTTCCAGTATGCAGGAGTAAAGCATTTTAACCTATGTCCTTACAAGTTTCTGTATTTTTTTGTATTGGTTGATATATTTCTTTTTTAATTTTAAATTTTGTTAATGTGGATATTCGCTCATTCTTTCAGTTAATTTGTATAAGGGCTTGTCAGTCTTGTTGATTTTCTCACAGAGGCAATTCTTTGTCTCATCAATTCTTTGTTTTATTTTTTTATTATTTTCATATTTTATTTACATTTCAAATGTTTCCCCCTTTCCAGATCTCCCCATTGGAACCTCCCCATTCCCTCCGCCCTCCCCCTGCCTCTATGGGGATATTCTCCAAACCACCTCCCCACCCCACCCCCACCCACTCTCGTCTTCCCTCCTTGACATTCTCCTATACTGGGGGATATAACACCCTCAGACCCAAGGGCCTCTCCTCCCCCTGACGGGTAACAAGACCCTCCTCTGCAGTCTTTGTGGCTAGCACTATGGGTCCCTCCTTGTGAATTCTTTAGTTGGTGGATCAGTCTCCAGAAGTATGGGGGGTCAGGCCAGTTGCCAGTGTTGCTACCTCCCTGGGGCTACACACTCCCTCAGCTCCTTCAGTCCTTTCTCCAAGCCCTCCATCTGGGACCTCATACTCAGTACTACTGTTCCTGCAAAGTGACTCTTGGGTATTTCAAACTTGTAGGCTAATAACCACTTTACAGTGAGTGCATAACATGTTCATTCTTTTGTGACTGTGTTACCTGGTTCAGAATGATGTTTTCAAGATCCATCCATTTGTCTACGAATTTCATGAAGTCATTGTTTTTAATAGCTGAGTAGTATTCCATTGTGTAAATGTACCACATTTTCTGTATCCATTCCTCTGTGGAGGGACATCTGGGTTGTTTCCAGCTTCTGGCTATTATAAATATGGCTGCTATGACATAGTGGAACATGGGTTTTTATTACATGTTGGAGCATCTTCTGGATATATGCCCAGGAGTGGAATAGCTGGGTCCTCAGGTAGTATTATGTCCAATTTTCTGAGGGTCCGCCAAACTGATGTCCAGAGAGATCGTATCAATTTGCATTCCCACCAGCAATGGAGGAGTGTTCCTCTTTCTCCACATCCTTGCCAACATCTGCTGCCACCTGAGTTTTTGATCTTAGCCATTCTGACTGGTGTGAGGTGGAATCTCAGGGTTGTTTTGATTTGCATTTCCCTGATGACTAAGGATGTTGAACATTTCTTTAGGTGCTTCTCAGCCATTCGAGTTTCCTCAGTTGAGAATTCTGTTTTGCTCTGTTCCTCATTTTTTGATAGGGTTATTCGGGTCTTTGGAGTCTAGCTTCTTGAGTTCTTTTTATACATTGGATATTAGCCCTCTATCAGATGTAGGATTGGTAAAGATCTTTTCCCAATCTGTAGGTTGCTGTTTTGCCCTAATTACAGTGTCCTTTGCCTTACAGAAGCTTTGTAATTTTATGAGGTCCCATCTGTCAATTCTTGACCTTAGAGCACAAGCCATTGGTGTTCTGTTCAAGAACATTTCCGCTGTGCACAAGTGTTCGAGATTCTTCCCTACTTTCTCTTCTATTAGATTCAGTGTATCTGGTTGTATGTGAAGGTCCATGATCCACTTGGACTTGAGCTTTGTGCAGGAAGATAGGAATGGATCAATTCCTAATCTAATATGTATCTAATATGTAGACCGCCAGTTGATCCAGCACCATTTGTTGAAGATGCTGTCTTTTTTCCACTGTATGGTTTTAGCTCCTTTGTCGAAGATCAAGTGACCATATGTGTGTGGATTCATTTCTGGGTCTTGGATTCTATTCCATTGATCAACCTGACTGTCACTGTACCAATACCATGCAGTTTTTATCACTACTGCTCTGTAGTACAGCTTGAGGTCAGGGAGGCTGATTCCCCCAGAAGACCTTTTATTGTTGAGTATAGTTTTTGCTATCCTGGGTTTTTTGTTATTCCATATGAATTTGAGAATTGCTCTTTCTAGGTCTACAAAGAATTGAGTTCAGATTTTGATGGGGATAGCATTGAATCTGTATATTGCTTTCGGCAGCATGGCCATTTTAACTATATTAATCCTGCCGATCCATGAGCTTGGGAGATATTTCCATCTTCTGAGGTCTTCTTCAATTTCTCTCTTCAGAGACTTGAAGTTCTTGTCATATAGATCTTTCACTTGTTTGGTTAGAGTCACACCAAGATATTTTATATTGTTTGTGACTATTGTGAAGGGTGTCATTTCCCTAATTTCTTTCTCAGACTGTTTATCCTTCGAGTATAGGAAGGCTACTGATTTGCTTGAGTTAATTTTGTATCCAGCCACTTGGCTGAAGTTGTTTATGAGCTGTAGCAGATCTCTGGTGGAGTTTTTCAGGTCACTTAAGTATACCATCATATCATCTGCAAATAGTGATATTTTGATTTCTTCCTTTCCAATTTGTATCCCTTTGATTTCCTTTTGTTTCCTGATTGCTCTAGCTAGAACTTCAAGTACTATGTTGAGTAGATAGGGAGAAAGAGGGCAGCCTTGTCTAGTTCCTGATTTTAGTGGGATTGATTCAAGTTTCTCTCCATTTAGTTGGATGTTGGCCACTGGTTTGCTGTATATTGCTTTTACTAAGTTTAGGTATGCTCCTTGAATTCCTGATCTTTCCAAGACTTTTATCATGAAGGGATGTTGAATTTTGTCAAATGATTTTTCAGCATCTAACAAGATGACCATGTGGTTTTTTCTTTGAGTTTGTTTATGTAGTGGATTACATTAATGGATTTCCGGATATTGAACCATCCCTGCATGCCTGAGATGAAGCCTACTTGATCATGGTGAATGATTGTTTTGATGTGTTCTTGGATTCTGTTTGCAAGAATTTTATTGAGTATTTTTGCATCAATATTCATAAGGGAAATTGGTCTGAAGTTTCCTTTTATTGTTGGGTCTTTGTGGGGCTTTGGTATCAGTAACTGTGGCCTTGTAGAATGAATTGGGTAGTGTTCCTACTATTTCAATTTTATGGAATAGCTTGAAGAGTATTGGTATTAGGTCTTCTTTGAAGGTCTAATAGAATTCTGCACTGAACCTATCTGGTCCTGGGCTTTTTTTGGTTGGGAGACTTTTAATGACTGCTTCTATTTCTTTAGGAGTTATGGGACTGTTTAGATGGTTTATCTGATCCTGATTTAACTTTGGTAATTGGTATCTGTCTAGAAACTTGTTGATTTCCTCCAGATTTTCCAATTTTGTTGCTTATAGGCTTTTGTAGTAGGATCTGATGGATTTTTTAATTTCCTCAGAATCTGTTGTTATATCTCCATTTTCATTTCTAATTTTGTTAATTTGGATACTGTCTCTGTGCCTTCTGGTTAGTATGGCTAAGGGTTTATCTATCTTGTTGATTTTCTCAAAGAACCAGCTCTTGGTTTTGTTGATTCTTTGTATAGTTCTTTTAGTTTCCACTTGGTTGATTTCAACCCTTCATTTGATTATTTCTTGCCTTCTACTCCTCTTGGGTGTATTAGCTTCTTTTTGTTCTACGACTTTCAGATGTGCTCTTAAGCTGTTAGTGTATGCTCTCTCCAGTTTCTTTTTGGAGACATTCAATCTATGAGTTTTCCTCTTAACTCTGCTTTCATTGTGTCCCATAGGTTTAGGTAAGTTGTACTTTCATTTTCCTTGAATTCTAGGAAGTCTTTAATTTCCTTCTTTATTGCTTCCTTGACCAACTTATCATTAAGCGTGCATTGTTCAGCTTCCATGTGTATGTGGGCTTTCTTTTGTTGTTGTTGCCATTGAAGACCAACCTTAATCCGTGGTGATCTGATAGGAGGCATAGGATTATTTCAATCTTCTTATATCTGTTGAGGTTTGTTTTGTGACCAATTATATGATCAATTTTGGAGAAGGTACCATGAGGTGCTGAGAAGAAGGTATATTCTTTTGATGCACGATGAAATGTTCTATAGATATCTGTTAAACCCATTTGGTTCATGGCATCTGTTAGTTTCACTGTGTCTCTGTTTAGTTTATGTTTCCAAGATCTGTCCATTGTTGATAGTGGGGTGTTGAAGTCTCCCACTATTATTGTGTGAGGTGCAATGTGTGCTTTGAGCTTTAGTAGAGTTTTTTTTTTTTTTTATGAAAGTGGGAGCTCTTGCATTGGGGGCATAGATGTTCAGAATTGAGAGTTCTTTTTGGTAGATTTTTCCTTTGATGATTAAGAAGTGTCCTTCCTCATCCTTTTTGATGAATTTTGGTTGAAATTCAATTTTATCCGATATTAGAATGGCTACTCCAGCCTGTTTCTTGGGGTCATTTGCTTGGAAAATTGTTTTCCAGCCCTTTACTCTGAGGTAGTGTTTGTCTTTAATACGGTGGTGCGTTTCCCGTATGCAGCAAAATGCTGGGTCCTGTTTATGGATCCAGTCTGTCAGTCTATGTCTTTTTATTGGGGAGTTGAGACTATTGATGTTAAGAGATATTAAAGAATAGTGATTGTTACTTCCTGTCATTTTTGATGTTGTTTATATTGTTTGTGTGGCTATCTTCTTTGGAGTTTGTTGAAAGATTACTTTCTTTCTTTTTCTTGAGTGTAGTTTCCCTCCTTGCATTGGCATTTCCCACATATTATTCTTTGTAGGGCTAGGTTTGTGGAAACATACTGCAAATTTGGATTTGTCGTAGAATATTTTGGTTTCACCCTCTATGATTATTGAGAGTTTTGCTGGGTATAGCAGCCTGGGCTGGCATCTGTGTTCTTTTAGAGTCTGTATGAGCTCTGCCCAGGATCTTCTAGCTTTCATAGTCTCTGGTGAGAAGTCTGGTGTAATTCTGATAGGTCTGCCTTTATATGTTACTTGCCCCTTTTCCCTTACTGCTTTTAATCTTCTTTCCTTGTTTTGTGTATTTGGTGTTTTGACTATAATGTGATGGGTGGAATTTCTTTTCTGGTCCAGTCTATTTGGAAATCTGTAAGCATCTTTTATATTTATGTTCATCTCTTTCTTTAGGTTAGTGAAGTTTTCTTCTATAATTTTGTTGAAGATATTTACTGGTCCTTTAAGTTGGGAGTCTTCACTCTCTTCTATACCTATTATCCTCAGGTTCTGTCTTCTCATTGCATCCCGGATATCTTGGATGTTTTGGTTTAGGAGCTTTTTGCATTTTGTGTTTTCTTTGACTGTTGTGTCCATGTTTTCTATTGTATCTTCCGCACCTGAGATTCTCTCTTCCATCTCTTGTATTCTGTTGGTAATGCTTGCATCTATGACTCCTGATTTCTTTCCTATGATCTCTAATTTTAGGGTTGGCTCCCTTTGAGATTTCTTTATTGTTTCTATTTCTGTTTTTAATTCCTGAATGGTTTTGTTCATTTGATTGATTGTGTTTTCTTGTATTTCTGCCCGTTTGATTGTGTTTTCCTATAATTCTTCATGGGATTTTTGTGTCTTCTCTTTAATGGTTTCCAGTTGTTTACCTGTGTTCTCTTGTATTTATTTAAGGGAGTTATTTATGTCCTTCTTAAAATCTTCTATCATCCTCTTGATAAGTGATTTTAAGTCTGAGTCTTCCTTTTCTGGTATGTTGGGGTATCCAGGGCTGGCTGTGGTGGGAGAGCTAGGTTCAGCTGAAGCCAAGTAGTCTTTGTTTCTGTTCCTTGTGTTCTTGCCCTTGCCTTTCGCCATCTGGTTATCTCTGGAGTTAGCTGGTCTTTCTCTCTCTGACTGTGGCTTGTCTTTCCTTCAAGCTCAGATGTCAATATTCCTGGGAGACCAGTTCTTTCTTCCAGCTGTTCTTCATACCCTGCGTCTGGAGTCCTCCTGTTGCTGGCTCCTCAGCACAAGTAGGCAAGTAGCTTTCTCCCTGAGCTACTTGTATATGAAGAGCCTGTTGACCCAGGAGGGGTTTCTGGCCACAGGTGGAAGCAGGAAGGCTCTTACCTCCTGGCTTTTCCTCAGTCCCTCTCATCAATTCTTTGTATTTTGTTTGTTTGTTTGTATTTTATGGATTTCAGCCCTGAGGTTGATTATTTCTTGCCATAAAATTCTCATGGATATGATTTCTTCTTTTCATTCTAGAGCTTTCGGGTGAACTGATAATATGCTAGTATGACATCTTTTTTTCACTTAGTACTATCAACTTGCCTCTTACAACTTCCTTGTGTCTCATATATTTTTTAATGATGTGTATTATTTTCATTCAATTCGATAAAGCCTTTAATTTTTTTCTCAAATTCTACATTGGCCTATTTTTCATTCTGTAGTTTTACGGTCTCCATGATTTTGTAACTTATCTGTGATTTATGTTGTTGTTCATATCCAGCTTTTATCTGTAGTGGTCAGATAGAATACAGTGTGTTCGTTCAATTTTCTTGTATCTGTTGATACTCACTTTATGTCTGAACATGTGGTTACTTTTGAAGAAATTCCCATGAGCTGCTGAGAAGGAAGTATATTCTTTTGTGTCTGGGTGAACAGTTCTATAATATCTGTTAGGTTGGTAAATACTGTAACTCTCCTGCCTCTCATGCTGTATTGTTTAACTAAGCATCCACTCTTTTATAAAGTCACAATCCTAAGAAACATTCCTCATCCTTTTCTTTCTTTCCCACTTTACAAAAATCCACTAGCAAGCCATGTTGAATTTGCCTGGAAACACGAGTGAGTGTCTTCTGCACTGTAACATCACACGTCTGTCAATGTGTTATCAGTTCTCTCTTCATGCTTGACATCTTCAGTGGTGTCAGTGCTCTCTCATTTTTTCATTGTGCTGTTGAAAGGCAGATGTTATTAAAAATCAATTTACAAACAATTCTCTTTTGCTTCATGCTTCAGCAAAAATGGCTTTTATCATTTTTAATGAGTCAACTCCACATTATTCTGGAGCCTTTGATCATACTCCCCTTTCACTACTGCTTCAATACACCCATCTTTCCTCCTCCTGCCCAAGTGTGACCACAATTGTCAATTAATTTTATTTTCTTGGATCTAATATCACTTTTTCATAAATACCTCCCTTGATAATGCAGTTAAAATCTATCTTCTATAATTGAGTTTCACAGAATTTTGTAAATGTTTTTCCATGAAGTTTGACAACTTAGTGTAAACTAATCTGTTGATCTTTATGAGTTATCACTCCAAGTCATCCAAGATTTACTCAGTGTTCAAAGTATGCTATACCCAGATTATTGTTCTCATAATCTATGTGACAAGTCAAACACTTAAGAAAATAAGAAAATGTATTCATTGAAAGAACAATACATTTTTTTCTTCAATTGTATAAACTTTCTCAAACACATGTATGGCACATAGGAAGAATACAAAAGCTGATCTGTGAAGGAGCTCCTAGTCCCAGCCACCTTAAAATCAAATAGAGCATAAAGACAAGACTATCAGTAACTTACTGAGACTATTTATAATTTTTATCAGTGAGCAAATGTTAAGGCAGACCTGGTAAGTACCTTAAAGCAAATACCTCCTAAGAATGTAGGGCATATGATTCCTACATCCGTGTTATCACAGAAATTGATTGTGCCCCTCAGGTAAGAAAAGGTTTAGACTGTGGAAATAAAATTTCAAAGAGACTTATACAAAATCCTACATTTGCTTTCCAAGGTTGTTGGAATAAATTTGGACTAATCATAACCCCTCCATCCTTCTTAGCTTTCATTTTTTAAAAATGACTGAAAAGATTTATGGAGACCTTATGGCTGTTCACTCCCTCATAAAGTTCTCCCTCCCTCATGCTGCTAATTTGCTTGACTGGTCTATTTTTAAAAATTAGCAGTTTTCAGAAACAGCCGCCAGTATTGTGGCTGTAAAGAATCTGTTGAGCAGAAATAAAGGGCTCCAACAAAATCTAATACTGTACACAAGTATAAATTTTTGGAATGATATGTGCACCTGCGTTGTGCTACTTTGGCTCCTGAGGCAAGAGAGAAACCAATGTGGTTTTCTGAAAGATTCAAATATCTTACCTAAGCTTGGCTAAGGATATATCATTATGGGGAAGCAGAGTATAAGGAAACTCACCATTTTCTCCTCAAATATCAGTGTCAGTGAAAACAGCCCAAAACAGAACCTAGGGTTCAAAGCATGAGAAAACAGCAGGCTTATGATGGCTATAAACTTAATTTCTTTGAACCAGGAGTCAATGCCCTGCTGAGTAGATTTAACTATGGGCATCCTGTTCTTCTTTTAATGGTCCTTTATAAATTTTAGAAATGAGATAACATATTCACTTAAAAGAAACCACTGAACAGCTACTTGATAAAAGCTGATCCAAGAATAGATTTCTGTTGGGTCATCAACTATTTTATTTATTTTATGATAGAACAATTTTTTCAAGTTGTCCTTCATTTAATACAAAGAGGTCAGTACTACCTCAGTTTCGATATTAATCTCTCCATTTCTTTCTAAATCCTATTAAGAGGGTAGACACTTAACTTTATTATATTCATATCAAGATCTCAGAAAGCTTTTATCTGGAAATAAACAAGGATATATACCTTTCAGAAGGTTAACTTGGCGTTGTTATCAAGAATAAGGTGACTAAGGCATTTCTTGTCATTTCACAAAATAGACTTTCATAAGCACTGTGATATTTCTCTCTCGATCAGCAAGAAAAGTTATGCTGAAATTACATTTTAACAACAACAATAAAACAAGTAAGTCACTTTTAGTAATGAAAGTCTACCTTGAACTGAAATTATTAGATATGCACTACCCTGAAGGATCTTCCTCAAGGCCATAATTCAGAATTAGCCTGGGAAAGGAATATCTTCTAATTATACTGATTCTTTAGATGTTCCTTACATAGCAATTGTAAGGGAGTTAAGTATGAAATGAGACCCTTACTTGGGTAGGTTTGCATAGTTTCCTGAAGATAGTTGGTTATATGTAGCCAGGCATGAGAGAGTTTTGCAGAATACTTCATCCCAGTCTGCCATTCAGAAGAGAGACAATGCTCAGATTAGAGAAATAAGCAAGAAGCACAGATGTTCAGCTCTGAGTGTGCCAACTAGACTATCATTCACCACCCAACTTAAGTGAGGATACATTCTTAGGCACTTAACTTTTTTCACAAACAGATTCATTGCTTTAATATTCTAAGCACTTATAAAATAAGACCTTTAGGCAAGCAGGAAACTCGCTGGGAAAACTCATGAATTAAATCACTTGCTTGGATAATTAACACCCAGTTTCCGTTGGATATTGAGTCAGATAGTCCTTACTCAAATGCTTATGCTCCACTGAATCCCATCTTCTTAAAAGTATGTAATTGAATGTGAGAGAACCTCTGCATTTCTATTTTATTTCCAAAGAATAGTGTTCCTGTTGTCAAACTGGAACATATTGCACTTCCTATATATAATACTAGTGTCATTTATAGACCTTGATCAAAGTCTGTCCTGAAATGAGAAGTCTATTGTGAGGGAGGGGTGAGTTTATTCTTCTGCTTCTCTGCCAGTTCACATGCCATCTGTGTTGTGTTGTTGCAGGTCTGTGATGGACTTCCCATTACTTCTGTATATTTTAGGAAATGAAATTGAAATGAGTTGCCATGGAAAGAAACACCCTTTATTTGCCTTACATGTAATCAAGAGTACTTTGATGATAGAGGAATATCATTTGTGCTGAGAGTGTGTTAAATGTATGTGCAAATACGCTTTGGGTTCTCCCTTTAACCCTGCTCAGTCCACACCATTGTACACTGTAACACACCTTTAGTTCACACCTCTTCATGTTCATCCAGATTGTCTCTGTCAAACCTTGGCTACCTTAGCTGATGATCTGTGAGACACATGCACCCACACAGCACTTACTTTTAACAAATATGCTTATTTTTGCTCAATCAAAGTAGTATGCTTGTGTGTATGTGTGTGAGTTTCTGTGTATGCCTGTGTGCATGCATGATTCCTGGCTTAATATGAAACTGCTAATTTCTTTTTACTTTATAATGGTGTAAAAACAATATGCAGGAACCATGCTTTGAATATTAATTGTGTTCTTTTCCAAGATAATTAATACATATCACAATACTCTCTTGGCAGCAGCAAAACACAGTTCCTGCTTATATCCATATAGCTGTGAATGTGATCCGCCAGTTTTCTACATTATACTGTGTTGCTAAGGTTTGAGTATGAAGTGCATTTCACACTTCTATGGTTCCAAATGTGACTGTTTTATTAGAACATATCCCCACCATACATATTAGTGAGTCTTTATGCACACACACACCTTGAAAATTAGTATCCAATATTAGTAACTAATATGTTTTTTCCTGTGACATAAAAAATATCTAAAAGTTCATCAAAAGGTAATTGTCACAACATACACACACAGTTAGACTTTAAAAGTTAGTGCTATTATTAATCAGACTTTGGGAATCAGATAAGAAAACCAAAATTGTCTGGCCCAATTACAATGACTCCCACACCCTGTCACTGACATAAATGTGGAGATGATTTTCATGTCTTTTTCCTTTTCTTTATCTGTTATTTTTATCTTCCTTATTCTAATTAACTGAAACCTGGAAAGAAAATAAAGGTTTATTTTGCCAGCAAAAACAAACAAATAAAGAACAACCACAACAAAACACCAAATAAATCAGCAAATCCTGAACAAGTTTTCTAGGTTATTCCCCCCACCCCCTACAGACTGTTTTTCCATGTTGGGTTGCCCTGTCCAGCTGCCATAAGAGGCCTTCTGCCTTTTCTGACTGCATCTTATTTTATCCTGTTTGGCTGTTGTCGCTTGGAGATGGCTCTCATTTGAAGATAATTCTAAAGGAGGGTAGAAGATCTGGGGGAAAGTTTAGGAGCCAGGGAGAGGCCAGGTTGGAAGGAAATCTGTGGTCAGATATATTGTATGAAAAGAATTTATTTTTAATATAAATAAAATAAAATACATTTATTAAATAATAAATCTCAATTTTTTTTTCAATCTAGACTAAAGCAATTGACAGCAACTGACCTTCATGTGATTACAGCATGCAAGGCATTTAAGTAGATGCTAACATAGACTATTTAGTTCATTAATTATTTATAGCATTGCAGATAATTATTTATATGTATACATTGTCTGCTTCTTATTTTACCTTTATTCAGAAATTTAACTACATAACACAATGTAAATTGAAGAATATCTAAATAGGGACCCTGTCTCCTACAAATAGCATTATCTTAGAATGCATTTCATAAAACTGCACTCAATTGGGATCCCATCAGTAAGAGAATGAAGTAGGCAGCACGTCCCATCCCTAAGCAAAAAGCTATCTTAGATGTATATCTGCTTGAAAAGGAAAATTGAGTTTTATTCAGTGGAGTCTTACTGGGTATATAAACCATAGAGTAGGCCCAATGCCCAGCAGTAGGTGGCCAGCACAGAATGAACTCAGTAGGAAATATTGCTTTGTTTGAGCATTTTTGTTTTCTTTTTTGTTTTCTTAGCTTTTTTATTTGCTTATGTGTTGTTTTTGTCTTACTGGCCTTTTGCTCATATATTTGATTTCCAGTTTTGTGATTTTTATGGATGTGTATTCCTGTGTGTGTATACGCTCACGTTTTTCTTGTGCTTTTTGTTTCTTTATTTAATTCTGTTTTTGTTGTTTTAATTTTCTAAAAGGGGACAGAAAGGATGTGGAATCAGATATGTGAGGAGGAGGATCTGGGACGAGTTGAGGGAGGGGGAGCCATAATCTGATACACTGTGTGAAAATAAATATTTTCAGTAATTGTGTGTGTGTGTGGGGGGGGGACATGGCTAAAATAACCCTTATGCTTTAGAACAGCTACAATAAAACATGTAATTGTAGCGAATAAGGACTTGACAAATACGATTATTTGATTCTACAAAATAAAATGTAGCAAATAAAAATGGTGACTGACGTTCAAACACATTTAACTTTATGAGATTATTTCTTGATAATGTTAGATTTCCTAATCACAGAATTTGCAGTTCAAGTACCTGCCACTACCCTTTATGCCAGCCATGAAAATGAGAGGACACACAACTATCTTCAGCATTAATGTCAGCTATTCTTTCTACGTATATGAGGCACTGTTACCATTATTGCTATAGTAACTGAAATGTTGATAATTATCTCTTTTCTAAAAGTGATGAAGCTGTACCTCAGAAAAGTTAAACAATTTATGTTAAGATAAACACACAGGAGAAAGGCCTTTGGATAGTCAGGACACTCTTACATTTCTAATCAATAGATCCACACACACCACAGCTTCTCAAAAACTCAGCTTTCTGTTTTGAAAAAATAAACATAGGAACACATTCACTAAAAACTATTTTGAAGACCAAATGAGAAAAGCAATGTGAACGTGATTTAAACATTTATGCTGTGATGACACATAAGAATCTGCGTTTCTCCAAAAATTTGGAGAATGGTAATTTTTTTCAGCCACAAGTGTAAACTATTTTTAAAGGGACTCTGACCAGACTCACCAAATTTCCTGTACTCCTAGAAATTTTTTAATCATATACCATTGCTATTTTTATTTGTAGTGTTATAAATAATTAGGAACACATCTAGTTGTTATCTTTTTATGGAAGTCTTTGAGTTGCTAGGTTATTTGGAAGGCAGCCTGTATAAGAGAGAATCCCACCTTTCACAATTCTGACATGCTTGATGGACTTGGTTGTTCCTTTGCAGTACAGGCCCTGGTAGACTAGTCACGCTTTTTAGGGTGTTAAATACTATGTGAATCATGTGTCCAAAGTACAGCGCTAGGAATTTCAGTGTCGGAAATGCAGTAGGATGGGAGAGAGCTAGGAGGCTGTTTGATATATCTTCCTTTCATTGTCTTAGGAAAATTACTAAGTTCACAAAATGCTAAATGGGGAAAAAGAATGAAGGGGCGTTTTCTCTCATCTGGATCTGACATATGCAGCAGGGTTGAAATTTTACACAGCCCAGGCACATATGCCAGAATCTGTACTCACTGTTCTGTTCTAAATATCTTTGCAAGTCTTACCCTCCTGGCAGGTAGAAAGATGAATGTAACATTCTCAAATTTACCTTATTTAAATCCCTTTGTTGCTGTTCTTCAAAACATTTCAAAAGAGACTGAAGAAAATATGTAGTCTATTCAAATCCAGAATCTTACTCTGTTATTTCTGTTTCATCCACCTTCATCAGTGCAATTATACCTGTGAATCTGGAGAAAGCTCAGGTTGAGGGCTTGCCTGTGGCTGGAGTGTGTCTGCTAAAGTGGCATGGCTTATAAGCCTTGGTGAATTATAAGCTTTGTTCCCAATAATGCCATAAGGGACCTTAAAGGTGGGATTTAATATAGGACAATGTTGTAGATGTGCTTAATTCAAATCTCCAGAGAACCTTGTTAGCTGCCTTGAGAAAGGATGGATATAAAAGAACAAAACAAGTCCCTTATACTCTGTGGTGTACTGGCTCATCAGTGATTGATCTCTGCCTCTTTAGTGAGCTCTCACCTTTCTTATAGGATCCATAATGAGGTAGACACAGCTGTTGAACTGATCCCAGTGTTTGTCCTTGAGTTTCAAGACTAGGAACTATATGGTCTTCTTTTTCTTACTTTTCACACCCTTGGATATTTTATTATCATGACAGACAGTGGCACGACTGTGGTTGACTTCTAGACATTCTTGTTTCTTACTCATCTGGGGTAATAATAGAGACTAGCATTTAATCTTGGTCCATAGTAGCAGTTTCTTTTATCAAACTATGTTCTGTGGAGAACCATGATGTTTCTGTCCTTTTTCCACCCTCTTTCTGATGTCCACATCCTCTTTCACAGGTAAAACAGAACTTCAGACTGAGGTCCTTCCACTAAATGCTTGTGTCGCGCTGTCTCACTCACAACCTTGGCTATAGAGACTGTCTCTGAAGGAAGTTCTAAGGCAGTTAGCTAAGTTCAGCTAGCTTTTTCCTGTTCCCAGTAGTATATTGTAAATGCTATAAAATTTTGGTGGATTTTATTACATTGGGAATCAGGACAGGAAAGCAGAGAGTAATTTGCCTGCTTATCTTTTCATCTCAGGATGCCCCGGACAGGACCCACTAAAAAGTAAGCCCGTCCAATTCCTCCATTCTCCATTCCTCTGTTCTTCAGCATTGCTGGGTTACTGTTCTGTGTAATCAATGTCCTGCTGATTGTGCTACCTTCCTCAGTGGCTTGCGATCAGTGTGTAATACAACTTGAGAAGAAAGAACCATATTCTCAAAGTGAGCTGTCCCTAGCTCACTTGGTTAGTCTATATTATTTTCATGTGATTTCTTAACCCTGGCTTCGATTCATATCTCCCAGGTACCTTCCCTAATCAGAGGACAAGAATTTACATCTCCTAGTTAAGACATGCTTCCAATTACATTCCTCCTCCGGAATTAGTGTCCATCCCATCCTTTTAGGTGGTGGCTATAACGCTGAGGTAAATCTTATTTGTTCATTCATTCAATGCTATTTAAAAGTTTTTTTTTCTTTCACAGTTTCATGAAGAAATGTAGAAAATGAGGTTTGGATAGATGGCTCAGCAGTTAAGAGCATTTCCTGTTCTTGCAGAGGACACACAGTGAATTCCCAGCAACCAACATGGTGGCTCACAGCCATGAAGAACTCTAGTTTCATGGCGCCTGATACCCTCTTCTGAATTGCTTGGCCATTAGGCAAATATGTAGTGTACATCCTTACACTCAGATAAAACACTCATATTCTTAAAAATATAAAAAAATCTTTAGAAATGTAGAAAATGTAGATCCTTGATATATCATCAACCATTTTCCAAAACATTCAACACATCCCTCCAAAGATATTATCTTCTTAATATTCAGTCCCATAGCTCACATCTGAAGTGATGTCTATGATTTTATTTTTCCATCAGAATCTTTTATAAATTTATTTTTATTGAATATTTTCTTTATTTACATTTCAAACGTTTTCCCCTTTCTAGGTCTCCCCTTTGGAAATCCCCTACCCCATCCTCCTTACCCCTGCCTCTATGAGGGTGCCCCCCCACCCACTCCTGTCTTCCTGCCCTGGCATTCCCCTACACTGGGACTTCTAACACCCTCAGGCCCAAGGGCCTCTCAGCCCACTAATGTCCAACAAGGCCCTCTTCTGCCACATATGCTGCCAGAGCCATAAGAATCTTTTTGATACTGACTAAAAAGAATCTCATTTTACATGAGCCTTGGCTAATGTGTCTTCTTTTACCATCTATGGAAGGCAGAAAATATTTTTTCTCTGGAAAAATTCATTGTATGTTCACTGTATTGCTGGCTCTTATAAGAAAGCAATATTATCACCCTTTTTTCCCTAATTCTTTCTGTTCTGCTGAAATTCTTACTGTTTGGCTACTCTCAAAAAGAGTCTTTTGCCTTAGTTGTTATTAAGGTTTAGATATGAACTGACATTTATAAGCTCATGATTAGAACATTTGATCCCCAAACATTTTTAGATGTGGGAACGAGGAAATATAGCCTACCCAGAGAAAGAATGTTACATGGGAGAGCCCTTGACAGTCCGTTATCATTATATGTTTCACTGTCTGCATTGTGTTTGCAAAAGGTAGGAAAAACCTCTAAGCTCGTGCTGTCAAGATGTTCTGCCCAAACTCATGAAGCCAAGCAAACAGGGTCTGAATGCTCAGAAACTCAAATCCTTCCTACATTCAGATAGTTCTGCCATATTCAGTGTCATTGATAAAAAGAGAACTAATAACTGGTTTTGCTTTTTTACTATCTATGTTTGATTTGGTTTTCTTTCCAGCTTGGATGAGATAAATGTGATTTGGAACCCATGTTCTCATATTCTTATAAGACAAGTGTCCTCACTTCACATTAGCTCTCAAGCATTATCTTTGCTCTCAATAAAACTGTGCAAACAGGGGGTTATTTTATACTCCTATTAGGTTAAGAAAAGGAAAATTACTTTGTATTTTTTCTAAATCTCAATTCTTTGTAAATGACAAAAATGTTATAACTTATTCTCATATTGATAACAAGCTTGATGTTCTTTTTTACAAAAGCTTGTCTATAAAATGAGTAGTAGGTAGTACATGGATTAGGAAGCGACACCTTTGAGACATTCCACTGGGATTGACATCCCCAAACTATTGCTATGGGGCTGTGACTCTAGCAACACTGTCACGGCCTCTGAGATCCTTATCTTCAAACTGTCTATCATATTTACCGCTTGGCAGAGGTACATCATGACTGTATAAGATGGTGTATGTAAGGAATCTGGTTTAGCATAAGGTCTCTCTGGACAGACTGAGACATTATCTAATTGTTTGTCAAATACAATTTGCAACAAGTAATTAAGATGGTGTTATCAGTATTACCATGTAAATCAATCACAACAAATTAAAATAGCAAGATATTGTTGTCACAATCATGTCTGTGGATGGCCACAAGCCAAGCTCTGGAAGCGAAGAACTAATTGCATATAAAGAAAAATCCATCTGTCCTGGGCCTGTGTGGCTCTTTTAGAGTCACACAGTGACTAATAAACAGTGTCTTCCTATCCATATCGTTGACCTAGTCTTCTACGTATTATAGCAGTCTAAAAACTAGCCTGTAAGAAATCTGAGTCTCTCCACTGAAAACCATAATCAGAAACATAAAATAAATGGAATTGCAACTAAGTTTCCAGTCAACTCAAGAACAGATACAAACACAGTCAGGTTTAACTGACTCATTAATCAAAAGGAAAAGTATTCCTCTCTTTTCTCCTCTCCCTTTCTTCTCTATAGCTTTGATTTGATGCCAGCTATTTGGAATTTTGTATAATGTTCATTTTTTTAGTGTTCCCACAGTCAATAACCTCACTATCACAGATTTGCCCTGAAGTGTATTACAAGGCAGAATTTGCTAAGATGGGCAACCAATTGATTTTGTCTTCACAGTGACACTTAAGAATCATTTTTCTCGCCCTGTTGTTTTTCATTGGCATTCATAGTTGATTTCCTATGTATTATGTATATGTTCCCCTTTTTCCTTCCTCGTGCTCTTCTCTGCTGTATTTATATTTACATATAGCAGGTGGGAACAGAGCGTATAATAGAATAAAAATGCAGGAGTAAACAGTAATTTCCTGGCTCACTCTCTCTCAATCAAAGCGACGAAAATTGTGTTCTCCACTATGCATTCCACTTACACAGAATAATTTACTACCTAACAAAGGTACATCGACAGGAATATATGAAAGGTACTGTACATGTGCGCACACATAAAAATATGTGCCCCCACATATGTTCCCAAAGCTACAAATAAACCACTATTCTTCATGCAAAGTTTCTCATCATTCATTCAATCAACCACTGCTTTTTGAGGATTGCTCTGTTAAGCACTGTGATAAACAATGATGAGACATTGAAATACATATGATTTCTCCTTTCTTGGGTACTGTTATCTTCCAAATCATGTATGACTGGCAGCTACCATTGATGAAAATTTTGGCTATATCATTGCTTATAGCTTTTCCATTCCAAAGCTTGGTCATATGGATTTTCCTTGTAACTCAGTTCTATTCAAACCATCCCTTGTCTGGTTAACAGAGCAATGTGTTACTGAGCATGTGAAGTCATTTCATTCTTGGTTTCCAGACATCACAATTCACCAGATCACCATGCTTCTCCTTGTATGTGTGCCAGCACATTGGTCTGTACAGGTGGGGATTGCTCCTGGCCTGTGGAAAATGAACAAATGGACCTACTCCATTAGGCTACATTTAATTTTTTATTTATTTATTTATTTTTTAGTTTTAATTTTACCCACCCTCTCCAATCTTATTTTAAGCTGTTTTCTCCTTCTATTATATTCATCATATATTTTAGAACTTGATTATTTTCTCATTTAAATGTCCTAAAAACAACCCTGTGAATTGTCCTATCGAAATGAAAGTTGTTATGGTTTATCAGTAAGGAATCATGTTTTCAAAGTGAATAAGAAAATACTCTGCAGGTTTGAAATGGAAAGAGATCCTAAGAAAAATTCTTCACATTTATATGTTTCCCAGACAAAAAGGAAAACCAAATTATTTAATCACCGTTTTATGCATATATTTTCTTAAACATATTTAGAAAATAAACTCACAAGGCACAGAACGCTGTTGAAACTTTTCTCCCATCTGAAAGACAGGAATTTCAAATTAATATCTATAAAATAGTAAGGAGTTTAAGTTTTTGTTTGTTTGTTTTGTTTTGTTTTTTTGTGATCCAGGATGCTTCCATAATGTTGAAGATGGATGCATCATTGGGTTTTGCTCTCATAGTTTAAATGACAATTTGAAACATTGTTACTGTGTTTTTGCTGTTTTCTCATGACTCGGTGTTCTCTATGAAGGATGTAGTTCAGGATGATGCATCTGTGAGTCTTCACTGGAATTTTACTGTCAACTCTGGCGAGTAGAAGGATCTATAAGGGAAGTGACTCTATTGTCAAGAACAAAGCATACAGTTAGAATATAAGCTAGTGTTTTTAGTAATCTTCTCAGGTTTGCTTTAAAGTAAGACATGGTTCTTTCATGTCTTTTTCTTATGTTAGTTTCATTTTACTATTGTGATCATAAACTAACATTTTAATATTTCATGAAATTTCACATCACATAATAACCCAGAATTCCTAGTGTATGGTATATGTTCCTTTTTCCACTGCTATCTCAACTCCATGAATTGTGTGATTTCTTGTAGGCAGAGACCTGACATTCTACCTCTATGGTTTACTTTGTATTATCCAAATACAATTCAGCTGACCAAAGCATCTTGGTAAAGATTTACCTATCCATATACCAGCCATTTTGGTCTTTCTTAGGACTATTATCACCCACAAACTGCAAAGTTCAGAAGGTTTCATAACACTTTAGTCAGTAGCTTAATAATGCTCATGTACCAGTGTTAGTTGTGAATGAAACTCTTATGACACATGTGGAGGTTTTACACATGAAACATATGTAGAAATCTATGATCGTAAAAAGATGGAAATTATTCTATCATTTATACCAACTATAAAATAAAATATATGAAGATATTTTATATTAAGATTTTTATAAAAGCAAGTTAACGGCTACCATCAGTGGTAGCTATTACAGCACTTGCTCTCCTAGCTAAAGGTTTAACAGGTCAAGTACAATGGAACAGTTAGGTCCAGTGTGATACGGCTGCTCAGAAAAAAGAAATGTTGTGGAAAAGAATTGAGAAATAATGAAATATTTCCTGAAGTGAAGCTAGAATGTGATAGGGACAGGAAGAAAAAGAGTTTCCTGTTTAAAGAAGACAATATGCGTGAGGACTAGGCATCTGGAGAAGAGGGTGATATTTTAGAGACTGAAGATTTCTTTCATTTTGTCATAACATTGACATAGGAAAGGGGAGTTACAAAAGACTGAAGAGGTAATAGTACCATATTAAAGAGCCAGGATGATGGAGTCCACAAACATCACTATGGATCCAGAACACTTAAAGGAACCCGCAAAATTAGATTTATTTTGTAATAGCCGGTTAGGATTTTCAGTTTTTCACTGTGTTTGTCTTATTACTGATTAGCTTTTAAAAAAAAAATAAGTTGCCACATAAAACTACAGTGAAGCAGAAATCACCTGTAGAAATTGCAATTTTTAATTGTGATAATAAATAGATAGATGATAGATACATGACAGGTAAAGAGACAGATAGATAGATGATAGATAAAGTGCCAGTTCGCAGCACCATTCTTAAGATAAATTATAATTTTATTCCATATCAACCTTTAGTGACTTGTAAATCCTTCAATCTTATGACCCTTGGAAGTCACACACATGTAGATTTTGTTCCATAGCATTTTTCCCCAGGTCATATAAAGAGGGAGTAAGAGCAAAGGTGTGATTATAAGTGTACTGTGGCTGCCATAAGAAAATGCCTTATGCATCATGTCTTAAATCATAGAAACAGACTTGCTTACAGTTCTTGAGGCTAGACTTGGTAGACAGAACCACTAGCTTTCCTCCTGGGAAGGCAGACAACAGTCTTATCGCATTTGGCTGGTTTCTCTGTACATGTTGATCTCTGGTATTCATGCCTTTTATTATATAAGGACACCCACCCTACTAGATAACGTTCTCATCATCGCATCCTCATTTTACCACAATCGTTTTCTTCAAAAAGCTTTAATTTGAGTCACATTTGAGGGTCTATGGCTTTAACAGTGAACACAGTTTATAATACCCTGATTGCAGATGCCATGTTGCTGTGAACCTGAAGCACCAGCTGCTTACTGAGCTCTGTTTTACTATAAAGAACTATATCCACAGTGGCTTGAAAAGCTATTGGAAGTGCCATTCTTCTCTCATTCTTTGTTTTTAGAAGTAAGTGTTCATGGACAAGTTGTTTATGTTTTAATGAATAATTTACCATTTATGAAGAAAAAGACAATATATTTTGGGGTTGATTTTTAACATTCTCAATATCAACAACTGCACCACATACAGAAAATATTCTAAGGGAACACAGCCATTCACCAATATCCAAAAGTTAGTGACATGAAATGTCTTCAGGTTTGAGACACTGGCTTGGAAACTTATATTGGACATGCATATTTGGAGGTTGTGGGTATCTTCGAGTTTTCTTTTTTATCAAAATTGATATGGAAGTAGGAAGAATGGCCTCATTTAAATCCAGAAGAAGAACAAACTTGCAATGAGAATAACAAGGAAGCACTAAATGTTTGTGGCGCTATACTGAATCCCCTGTACACAGAAATAAATAAATATGCATGGCATGGCTTCTGCCATTTGGTTTATACCTGCAAGGAAACAGGTTAACTTTCAATACACACACTTTCAGAGAGAGAGAGAGAGAGAGAGAGAGAGAGAGAGAGAGAGAGAGAGA
>JADRCH010000027.1:15694166-15706851 GCA_019843965.1 Rhynchomys soricoides
GAGAGAGAGAGAGAGAGAGAGAGAGAGAGAGAGAGAGAGAGAGAGAGTTATTGCAGAGAATCGAATCCAATGGGTTAGAACTAATGAAAATATTCTGTAGAAAGGCGCTAGTTGGTTGAAAGAAACTTTAAAAGCAGTGTCAAAGACTACAGTGTCCTGTCTTAGCCATGTTTAGATATAATTGCACCTTTTAAAGCATCCAAGAGAAAAAATATCTTTTATCTTGTCTGTTGGGAAAGGAAGTGTCAGAGCCTTTGGAGATCAGAAAACTACTGGGTTATTTGTGTCATTTGCTGTCGATGCAAAAATTCATATTGATGATGAGTAACCAAAACTACTTTATTGTTATCTGCACTGTTTGTGAAGTATGGGATGTTAACAGATGTCAGCAGTCTCTCTCTCTCAGTTGACCTTTATGTCTACCTCCTCATCCCTCCCCACAAACACACACAGAGCCGATCATGAGAACTCAGTTTGTGCCATGTATATTTGTAACAGCGTTCATTAACCACTGCCCATCCCTTCCTTCCTTCTTCCGAGATGCCTTCCCTCCTTCTTCTCCTTTCCTCCCTCCTTTTCTTCCCATCCTTCCTTTTTATCCCCATATTGGTGGGGAACCTAGGCAATGCCAAGCAATGCTGTATATACTGTACTATATCCCTAGTCCTTTAAGTTTTTCCTTTCAACTGTCTCTCCCTAAGTTGCTTTGGTTGACATTGAACTGCTGTGCATTCAACTTGCTTTCCTCCTCTCAGCCTCCTTAGCAGCTGAATTGCAGGTGTATGCCACCAAACCTGGCTACCCTGAATTACTTCTCATTCTTAAAACATATGGCTTTAGGATGAATTTGTATTTGACACCATTGGATGTATGCTTATTTATCCTAGATATGCCTTCTGGCTCATTCAAAATATGAACATGTTCAGTATGACAGATCTTCAAATATTTAAAGACTGTCATTACCTGTCATTGACTAGTTTGTTCCTCAGTGTAAATATCACCAAGTTTTTCAAGCAGTTCTCCGATTATGAAGATTTTCATTACTTCAATCCTCCTGGCGGTTTTTCTCAAGGACATATCCCAGAATAGTAATATCTTTATGAAGTTTGTTTCTGGATGACTTACTATGTTTTCAGGTGTGTTTGCAAAGGTATATGTACACTGGGACTTTTATTCTTCTTCACACAGATATGAGATTTCTTTTTAAAAACCTAAGAAAGCATCAATGAGTGCACATCTATTTGCCTAGAAAGTGTTCATTTTAAAAGAAGAATCTGGTTAATGAGGAATATGTTTTATGTTGTCCTGCTAATTAATTGTCCTCATCGCCTTCTGAGCTCTGACCAAAATGGCAGACACCCTTTGTCAACAAGGTTTCTCCTTCTCTGACCATTTCTGGGGAGTTCAACTCTCCCCCCCCACACACACACACATTTCTACCTGGGGAATGTCCTGTAGCTTTTGTTTGATTGTAGGTTCATCTTTCTATCTCCTGATAATAAAGTTATCAGCAAGCTGCTGGAATTCCTGGAACGCCTCCTCATGTTAATGAGGCATTTCAGAACCTTCACCTTAAGCCCACAACCTTTGCCCACACTGGATAATCCTACCTCCTAATGCCAAAGCTACATTACTGTTGATTCACATTGAGTGAAGTTTATCTGTTTCCCTGAAGCTGTTCCCAGGATATATTTATTATCTTTCATCCTCACTGGGACCCTGAAACCCTGTGCCTTTACTCTTCATCTTGTTAGGCCAGTGGTGAATGATGGATGCTAGGGAGAAGAGAGACCCTCGCTTTTTTATCTGTGTAGATATACATTTCTCTCTCTAGCTCCAATGCTAGTAGATTTGCTACCTTCCAATACACATACAGACAAAACACTGATGCATATATAAAAAAAAAATCTTAAAAAGAAAACAACATAAAAATAACATGAGAATTATCTGTAATCCCTTTTTAAAATTTTATTTATTTATTTATTTACACTCCAGAGTTTATTCCCTCCCCCATTCCATATCCCATACCTCTTCCCCACCCCATGTCTCCACATGGATGTCCCCACCTCCCAGCCCCCACCCCACCTTACCTCTAAACTCCCTGGGGCCTCCAGTCTCCTGAGGGTTAGGTATAATCCCTTTTTTAAAAAGTCCCCACTTGGTAGCTATTGACTAGCTTCATTTTTAATGAAGGAAAGATGTCCCATCATTATCTTAGCTTGGACACCATTGACTCACCACTGGGGAATTCTTATTTTATTCTCAAGTCCATGCCCTTTCAGTGTTTCTACCATATCATTCTCAAAAGTATTATGCTAAGTGAAAATGGATCCATGTCACAGGACTTCTTCAAAAAGCATTATTGCCTTGGATAGGTCCAAGGCGGAGTCTAAACATTATTGACTTTCTAGATCTTGAACCATGCTTCAGTCACTCAGAATGACTGGACTTTATACCTCTCTAAGGTGATTAGGGGAGATGAAGTGAATTTAGCAGACCATATATTTTGGAGAATTCTTCAAAGGTACCTGTTTTTCTCCCTTCCCTCAGACTTTTACCATGCTCCCAGGACTGCTGCCCCTGTGAAGCATGACTGCAGTAGTAACCCATGATTGAGGTCCTCTCCTCTAGTTGTTTACATAGATTAAAGAGTAGCATTGCTTTCCCTATATGTGTGCTGCATAAAAACAAGACCTTAAGAATGTGCTCAATTATGATCTTTTTTTCTACAGTATAAGTCTACTATATTCAGGCTCTGTAGCACATTATTTGGCCATTTGTTTATGAGTTCAGAGAATGGATGTGCTTATGTTATCAGAAGAGAAGTTAGGATCATCTGAAGCTAAGTTAACATTGCTGTGAACCACCCAATATGGGTGCTAGGAAGGGAATCTGGTCCTTTGGTTGAGCAAGAAGGAATTTGAACTGCTGAGCCAGCTCACCAGCCCTGAATTTTTATTTATTATAGGTTTTTACTTTTGTTCTCCTTAATAGTAAATGAATAAAAGCAGATGTGGCCATGCTGGGAATTTCCATCCTTTCTGTGCTACCCCAGAAGAACTCCATGAGTGTCTGGAGGTACTGTAGAATCCAGCTTGTGGTCCCAATTTGTGATTCTTTTGTTTCCTAAATATAGTAGTGCTTTGGTCTGAGAATGGTATATGCATGCTTCCAGGAAATTTGACTTCTTCCTCATTCCTATTTCTTTCCTTCGCCATCACTTCATGGTTTCTCCCCTGTAAACATTTCTTGAGTTCAATTGCAATGAGAGACAATGTGAAATGACACCAATAGGACAAATGACTAAGTGATTCCTATCCTAGCAGGGGTTTATTGCTTGTTTGCCTTTGGACAGTGGCCTCTTGTGGGGACACAAGTGAGAGAGACCTTCATAGCTCATGAGTCCCAATGTGATGCTTTGACCTAATTAGTTTATTTTCACCTCTGTGTAAAAAGATCCTAGAGGGAAAAAATAGACCTTTCCAGGTGTGAGCTATTCCCCTGAAATAGCATTTCCCACCTGCACTTGTCTGTGATCATAGTCCATTAGTAGAAGTCAGAGGACACCCTGTCTTCTATGCAAGACTCTTGGGACTCACAGACTTAAAACATAAAAAAAAAATAAAAAAATAAAAAAAATATAACCATTGTTATATATTTGTGTGGTAGTAAAATACTCTCATTTTATCTTTAAGGCAGAGAATATTAATAATTTTTCTTGCAAGGTTTCAATTAGCCTGTAGAATAGCAGAGTGACACATTTGGTATTAATGACCCTCCAATCACTCCCGTCAACATTAGGTTTTTTAAAAAGCTAGCAGTTCTTGATAGTAACAGATAACCAGGTAGAACGTTAAACATTACTAAGTTCACATTGTTGAGTATAAAAAGTAAACCACAATGATGGTTCAAGCAAATGATTAACTCGATTACAAAATTAAGTGTGTATTAGCACACGTTAGAACCCATAAACACTTAGACTTGACACAAGTAATAGTGAGAAACAAAAAATCTGAATCTGATCTAAGCCACTCTCTTCTGCAACAAACAGATGTATACCACCAGCCTCAGTGAGGCCTGGCCTGCTTGCTCTTAACTACACGCAGTTGTAATGAGCTGAGCCTGTTTTTTTGACTATTTAGGCAATGGATGGATGTGTTTTCCCAAATAGAAATTATGACTTAGAATGTATAATCTGTGGTCATTTGATAGCTCATCTGATCAGGTGACTTTTAGGAGATGACTTAAGATTAAAACATGAGCATTAAAATGCTGAACATTGTTACAGTATAAGTAAGGATCAGGAATTACAGTGCTGGAAAACCAACGGACGGCATATACTAACAGTAATAAAGTAAGACTAGAAAGCTTTGGGTTTTGCTGTCTAGAATGACTAACTACAGTTACTATCACAAGTTCCAAGAATGAAATCTGTCCTTGCCAAACTAAAGTAGACGACATGT
This sequence comes from Rhynchomys soricoides, assembly GCA_019843965.1. Taxonomy (NCBI): domain Eukaryota; kingdom Metazoa; phylum Chordata; class Mammalia; order Rodentia; family Muridae; genus Rhynchomys; species Rhynchomys soricoides. Next base: position 15,698,630 of record JADRCH010000027.1, read on the forward strand.
AGAAAGCTGCTATAGGTACTCCCATAGCAGACTGTGACACAAACTAAGAAATTAAGAATAAATTACGAAAATGAATAAATGTTATATATAGCATGCCAGGTTTTTGGGTTTTTTTGTTTTTGGTTTTGTTTTTTTTTTTTTTTTTTGGTTTGGTTTTCGCTACAGGGTTTCTCTGTGTAGCCCTGGCTGTTTTGGAACTCACTCTGTAGATCAGGCTGGCCTCACCAGTTTTAAATACCATATAAGAAGTAGTAAGTAAGTAGATGTCACAATTATAGTTTCGTTTCTGTGAAAAGTGATCATGACAAAGGCAACTCTTTTAAAGAGCAGCATTTTAAAGAGCAGCTTTTAACTGGGGCTGGCTTACAATTTCAGCGGTCTCCTCCATTATCTCCATGGCAGGAAGCACAGCAGCACAGAGGCCAACATGGTTCTGGAGGCAAAGCTGAGGGTTCTAAATCTTGCTCGGCAGCAGCAGAAGAGGACTCTGATTCAACACTGGGCAGAGCTTGAACATAGGAAAGCTCAAAACCTGCCCCCACAGTGACACATTTTCTTCAACAAGGCTGTACCTACCCCAACAAGGCTGTACCTTTTAATAGTACAGTTCCTGTGGACCAAGCATTGAAACACAGGAGCCAAACCTATTCAAACCACAGCAGTAAATATTTATAGAAACTCAAGAATTAGAATATAATATGCTTTATATCTTTTATTATATATTCTTTATATGTCATTTTATTTTATATATTCTTTATATGTCATTCATAGACAAAAGCATGCATATATATATAGAGAGAGAGAGAGTGAGAGAGAGAGACAGAGAGACAGAGAGACAGAGAGACAGAGAGAGAGAGACTGAATCTCAGTACATAAATTCAGGTTTCTAGTATTCAAGCACCACAACTTCCTGCATTGTTTTATCTTCTGGGACATAATATATATTCTAGGCCTTGGTTCCATTAACTGGCAGAATCTCACTTCCAATCATCAATGACTGCATGTCCTTCAGGATGTTGTGTCTATAGAATGCCAGGTGAGGGGCCATCTGGCCTTCAGCAAATATCAGCTATCCCTGCTGACACCCACTGGGACTTCCATGCTCCAGTTTGGTCTGTGGTCACTGGTCCTTGCAGTTGCCCCTACAACTCTTTGAACTCATCCCAAGGACACATTAAGCCTGCTAGCTGGCTGTGTATTTTTCACTGGCAACTATTTGCGTCTCTATACAGTTCCAGGCTATCAAAACTCTTTTATCTCTTTTCAGCCCTCATGCCCAGTCAGACGTTCCTTACGATCTCAATCTCAAATTAATCTGAGGATTTGCCACACTATTTTAACATGTAAACTTGTCTGTGGGCATCACTCTCTTTCTCAGTGATGTGAGAAGTGACAAATACCTAAACTCTCCCTTCTCCTTGCCCCTTTATTGAGTCTAGGCCATGAAATTTTGTCCTGGAGAAGAGGCACACAAAATAAAAACAGACTTCCTTGCATGTTTTGTATCTTCTTGATATTTTAGAGCTATGAGACTTTAAATGTACTTTTAAAAGTTCCTATTTTATTTGAATTCTAATGTGTAAGTACTGTCTTGAAGCAATGAGCACTGTATATCCTAATTCTATCTAAGTAAAGGAATGGTAAAAAGTAGAAGACTATTTCAAGTAAAGAGTTGATACTTCTAATTCAAAATACAATAATCCACTAGAAATAATTTCCAAGTAATTGCATTTAATTTTACATTAATGTGTATGTACATGTGATACTGAAAATTATCTTGATAGTCCCTCCTCTTTGTATTGAATACTAAACAACACAGCAAGAATACTCCTTGATCTATAGGTGTTGTCTCCTCCTTGTAGTAAGCATTGCAAACAACTGATAACATCACATTTGAATTTAAAGCTGTTTAGACAAATTCTGAATGACTAAACAAACATAATGTGGCTTTATCCATTGATGAGTTTTCTGGGGCCTCTGGGAATACAGGGTGCTTAAATAATGCTTCCCGAGAGTTCACTTTAGCAACTAGAAACCTAAAAGCACAGATTTGGGATTGCACTGAAGTATGTGGGTATACACAGCTCTTGGCTGTAGTTTAATCATAAAACATAAGACAAATGCTTGGGAACCTAGGTGAGCAGAGTAATACTTGTTATTACTATGAAACTACAAAAAATATAGAAGAGCCCCCTACCTGTAAACAAACATGTGCACATGCTCTCTCATCATTTCCACAAAGACATTTTTGATGTGGGATGGCAAGTATTTAATCCCTAGAGTCTCACATCATAAATAATAGGAGTCACGGAGAAGAAATCAATCCTGATATTATTAGGAGTTGGCCATAGTGATGGAGCAATTTACTGTAGTTCTCCTGGAATATCTTGTGCTCATTGCTAATATTCTTGGTACATCCAATTTTCAATTATGGATTCACTTTATTATACCTTAAATCTACTTATTTAATATAAGCCAGTTTTACTCATATTTCTAAAACATAAAGGTACTATGTAGAATAGTAATGCTAGAGATATAAGTGTGTAGGGAGATAGATGGATGGATGGATGTGTAAATGGCTATAGATAAAGTGTTTATACTTTCTGGAATGAATCTTATAGACACTAAATCTAATTTTTATTCATGAAAATTAGATTGCTTTGTGGTCTTAATAGTAATAAAAACATGTGAAATGCATGACAAGAATCCCTGTATGTTAATTAAACCTAAAGTGGTTTAAAATAATAAAGTTGTACATTAAAATGTATATTGTGAGAGGGGAAGGGGAAGGAAGTTGTGTGCCAAGTCGTAACCTTCTCTGCGTTGAATCTTACGGTTTTAAAAAACAGATCTTACTGTGCTCATTCTTCCTGATCCACCATTTGATATTAAGTTTCAATTTACTCTCATAAGTTAGAAAATTATGGATAATGTTGCATTGTTTTAAGTAACATTTTCTGTAACATTGATGAGTTACTCAATTCACAAGAATGTGTCAACTCTCTTTGCCATTTCAGAAATGTCTTACAGGAACTAGAGATCAGCAAAAAACAGATCATGTTTTAGAATGATAAGCAGTGTAACAGCCATACTCCATTCTTCTGCATATTCATATTAACACTTCATTAATAAAATGATCATATTGTGTGAGAGATTGAACTTTTAAAGTATGGGTTAGGATAAGTTTGAGTGTTTTAAATATGTATTGCAGAAGCATGCTTAAGAAAATATTGTATATAGGATCTAAATATTGTTAAAAATGTTTATTTATTTTAACTAGGATTTACGTTACTTATGAGTAAAAAAAGATCCAACCTTGCACTCTATTTTGAAATATTTAATCAAATTGTGATGTGGGGAGAAATAATGATTTCAAGACAAAGTATCTTAGTTCTAGAAATATATGTATTGTTTTTAGAAAGATGGAGAGACACATGGATCTCCCTTATTCAGCATCAATTTGGTCAGTTTCTTCATTTGCTAAGTTCCAAGTGCTAACTGTGTTGATGATGGTACTAAATTGTATGACAAAGAAAACTGAGCAGATCCCACTTTCCCCAAACCTACATCTTGGACTAATTGTGGATAGCATATTCACTCAAATATCTCTCTAGAATGTCTACCATAAATATGATTTTGATCATTGATTTCTGTGATGTCTATTAGACTGTAGCTGAGTAAAAGATTTACAGACTCTATGTTCAGGTTTATATGTGCTAACTTCTTATGTTGTTGTTTCATGTTCTTTCTTGTGGTCTTGCCAAAATAGAATTTGTGCAAGAACGCAACCTTTTTCTTTCCTCTTTACTGGACTGTACTAAAATCAAGAGCGAGAAGACTATGGATAGCATTCACAGCTCAAATGTTGTTTCAATATATTTCATTCCTGTGCAGTTCTGTACAGTCCTGTGTTCAAGGCTAAAACTTGTCAGTATCCTATTGATACACAGAGCAGCAGCAAGGAAAGAGTTCCAGTATCTGTCTTTTCAAATTAGCCATCCTTAATTGCATCCAGTTCTGAGAGAGGATGAATTATGTCCCTGATACTGTAAAATTATTTTAATCAGGACTTAGTATAGAAAATTAATTTAGCTGGCTTTCTGACTTTCATAAAGTAATTCTTCAAAGAATTATTAAGAACAAGTATTATATTCCTGTTTCATGGATGGAAAATAAGAGGACTCTGATATAATTTGTTTTCTAGATGACACTGTTATCAGAATTGAAAAAAAAAAGTAGAGTTTTCATATGAAGGGAAATGAAATGTTATAAAATGTAAGAATTGATTGCAATTTTTGTATTGAGGATATTGTTTTCTTTAACTCTATTTGTTATTTAATTTACTTTGTTGTACAGAAAGTACATGATACCATGAAAGGGACAATGAAAATCTAGTAAAACCTTTTGAAAGGAGAGAACTGGGGGTTCTAGTTCACTAAGAATGCCTACATGTCAATCATTCCTTAGCCCCTTAAGAGAAAGACCTACATAACTCCTTACATCAACCACATGACCCTTTGTTATACCTAACTGTGCTTACATATGCTCCTCTCTGAAGGGAGGCGTAGCTGTTCACGAATGAGACACTTATGATCCTGATATGCATCTTTCCAGACATTCCTTAATGAAATCTCTGGTTAAGGTATTTGATAAGAAGGGTTACTTTTTAATAAGCAAGTTACCAGAAAAATTTCGGTAACTTTTATCATTTGATGTTAAACATTTAATGTTAACATTTAATGTTTTGTTTCTGTAGTCTTCCTTCAGTTGACTGTTGATCAGTAAGTAGTCTATCTTCTTTTGACTGTGATAATCTTCTACCATCTATACCAACTATGGCAGGAAAGTAAAACAGTGTGAGGAAACATTACATTGTAATGTAGCTGCCAATTATATGAAGACAAGTTAAATCACACCAATGAAGCTGGTTCAGATAGGGTAAGTCATTTCAAGAGAATATGGGTAATCTTACAGGAATATTAAAATAAGCAAAGCTCTGTAGTACCCGAGATATGTTAATAAACTCTGATGCTTTCCTATACTTATAAAATTCACAACTCATTTTTACTTCTATTTTACACAAAATTGATCATACAATTTGCTCAATCATGTTAGGAATATTTGCCCACAGTTAGTTGGAAAAATTAAATTGTAATGGAATTTAGGAGATATCTAACCGTGTCGTTGATAGTAAAACATAATTCTTAAAAAATATTTTTGACTAAAATAACACTATATGCACTTTTTTTTCCTTATTTCTTGCAACAATAGTTTAGTTCATTAGTTCAGTCCCATTTATTTTCTTTTCTGGCGGTAGCTCTTTGATTTGATGTTTTATTTTATCAAAGTTAGAGATTATGCTGTGAATGAATTATAGACTAGATTTTTCATTTTCATTACATAAATAATGAATATAACCCTTATAGCGGTCTGTAAAATAACACATGCTTTATAAAACAAATGTGCATTTAATAGGCATCCTATGGAAAAGAAGATCGAAGAAAAATTCTATTTTATTGAACATATTATTTATTTACAGTACAATTTCCCATACAAATTTGGACAATATATAACTACTGAGAGAATTCAGAAAATGGTCAGATATGGAAGCAACGGCTTCAATTATTCTAAGGGGTAAGTGTATCAGAAAATGACACATGTGCTCAAAGTCACATCAATGTGTGTGTGTGTGTGTGTGTGTGTGTGTGTGTGTATCCTTTTGAATAAAAATGTTTATTTATTTCCCATCACTTTGCATTTTATTTTAGTTACTTACCTGTTGTTGTAAGTCTATGGATATTATCCCAAGTTTTCAAACAGATAATATCTGAGAAAGATCTAATTAATCTTAATCTGTATCTTCCCCTTCCTCCTTTAGTTAAAAGACTGACCTCTTCCAATGGGGCCCAGAACTAAGAATAAGGCTAAGGTCTTGGTAACAATAACTCAGACACTGATTCATTCATCTTTCCTATTCAAAGGACACTACATCACCAAAATCCATCCCAGAAACTAAATAAATCAAAGTTTCTAGCATGTTGTGAACACTGATGTATTGCACTATAATGCCTCCGTTAACTTCAATTATTCAATGGGTCCAGTGCACTCAGTGTACACGTTTTGTGTGTCTACTAGAGTAATTGTCAAGGCTATTTAGTATTAATACCTGTAGTGTTGCATGGTCTGTCTGTCTTTTTGCAATCTTTATTTTAGATTTCTGCATCTGAATTTGAAACTCATTTCATTATTTGTCAAGGCAAATAATGAATGGATATTTGAAATAATTCCATGGGCTTGAAAATGTCATGCAAAAACAAGTGGGAACAGAAAAGTCAACAGTGAAAAAAAATAGGAAATTCTCTTTGAGGTAACATGTAATTAACCTATTGAACATTGTGATTTGCATAGTTGGAGAGCAATTGATTGCTGAGTGTATTTAATGCAAGGCTCCTAAGATTATTTTTATAAATACCTGTCTGAGAATTAACATAGAAATATAGTATAGCTTGTGATTGCATTTAACCAGTACTGGGTGCCTTAGCCATTAATGCCATTTGTATCAAGTCAGCTGGTTGTGTTGGCTTATGTGTAAATTATCTCTGGAACAATTTTTTATTAAAACTTAGGAAGCAACATTAAACCTTTAGTTGCTAGTTTCTATTCCAAACTAAATTTAGAGAAATTAAAGATAGATATGCTGTCATCAATGAATTTCTTTACTTTTTTCCCCTTGAATTAGTATTCAAGAGTAAACACCCAGATATATGTTGCCTGTGTCTGTGTATCACAAATGTGTGTACTTGTAGATGCATGCAGTGTGCTATGTTATCACTTGCAAGGACTTCTGGGATATCGGCTGTGAATCATGAGGAACTCCAGAGCTTCAGTGGTGTCAGGTTTGATGGACAACCTGGACTGTAGAGTCTGAGAGCAGTGGCTCCTTTACTTGCATTTTTTGGCTACTTGGGGTGCTTTTGAAATTGCATTTCTGGAGCTGTCCCTTTTGGCACTGTTACTGTGGCAGATTGAATAGTAAGGCAGAAGAAGAATTTCTCTTTGAAAGGCTTCACAGAGATTCCTTCCTTTCTCATGTTTCCAAACCTCAGAAAAACTAAATTTTTATGGATTAATGAACCCCACAGATAGAATTTGAAAGAAAAATGGCAGTCACCATGCAATAGTTTAGAATGTGAATGAGACCTTGGAAGTCCTAGTTTTAGTCAGTGAAGAAGGTGATGGCTACATTCCTTACATCCTACTCATACTGTTTGGCTGTTTATGCCCATGGCCCTCGCCTTCCCCATTGCCCAAGATCTTTCAGCTCTACCACCTTTCAGCAAGTGACAAAACTCATTTTTAATTAATTGTACCTTTCCTCCTTCTCGATGCTTACAAAGACTGATCATCCTTTCTCAGTTCTAAACCTTCAGAGGCTCCCTTGAGATATAGTCATTAACTGATATTTGATGTCCACTGAGAGTTAATGTCTACTTTTCCAAAATTTTTATTGCTTTATTTCCTAGGCCTCCTCCCTTTCATATTTTGTCAACTGGAGATCTTTTGGAATTTGACAATGGCCATATTGTGTGTGTGGCACTGATTAAGAAATTATTAGTCTGCTTGGCCTCAGTGAAACCAATGCTAACAGCACCCTTCAGTCATTGTGACTACCAGAATTCTCCCATCTGAGTTCAACCTCCAGTAAAAGTGATTTACTTCCATTCAAGAACTGGCCTTGAATCGTATTTGCCTCCTGTCCTTTGTTGCTCATTCTATGACTTGCTTAGGTTGAAATATTTCATTCTTATGGTTTTCCATGGGGTTTTAGTGAATTTCCCTTGATTGATTGATCCAAATAGCTTTTATCTTCTGCCCCAACTCCAAAAGGAAATTACAAAGTTACTTTAGTACTTAACACATATGTGTTAACATGTCCTGTAAGATATGTTCATTTTTCTCTAGTTAACAAGTTTGTTCAGGGTTGTATTGACCATGGTGAGTTGTACTGAGACCACCCACTTCCTTAGGACCACTCTTTACCATCTCTGACATTTTTCCAACCACAGGAAAGTGGGAAATCAAATCTCAGTCTTCTAAGTTTATTAGACTTTGAGATGTTCACGAATTTTCACCTGGTTGCCAAATATAAGTTATTAGTTTTATAAAGGCAATATATAGATCTAGTTACTGCGTAGACTTGGAATTTTTGTTTTTCTTCTTCT
>JADRCH010000027.1:15706861-15868987 GCA_019843965.1 Rhynchomys soricoides
TTCTTCTTCTTCTTCTTCTTCTTCTTCTTCTTCTTCTTCTTCTTCTTCTTCTTCTTCTTCTTCTTCTTCTTCTTCTTCTTCTTCTTCTTTTTCTTCAGCTCTGGAGTCTTTGCCAGACTTGAAGCCACCATCTACCTTGCCTCTATCTCATATTGTAGGGACTCCTGCAGAATGTAGTGAATTTTCAAATTGTCCTCTGAAACATTTGAGATACTAACTAGCACACTCTCATTTTACATGTTTGTTTTAAAACCCAGGATGGTTCTAAACAGTCAAGATCTAGACTCTCACAATATTGATCTAAAGAGCAAAGATTGGGTGAAAAGAGCTTAAAATAGTGAGACCGTATACACTTAATGAAGTTAACTTTTTAAACAAATGTAAGAATGTCATTCCATAGAACTAACTTCAAATGCCAGGGAACAGTTGATATTTTGAGGTGGCTGAGTGGTAATGGCTTTGAGCACATAAAGGACAGTGGCATGGTTCCCATTACTATCGATGGCACTCATATGGTGAGAGTGTTACTTACGACAGTAGAAGCATGACCTGCACTGTCACTGCACATGTTACTTCTCATGCTGTGTGGTTTTTTCCTCCAATTTGAGACAATTTAATTTTCTGCCCACTTCACACAGAAATGTCAGACTGAATGACTAGAGCATTGATGCTGAACTTCTCCCCTTCACACATTGTACTTGCAGTAAAATTGATTCTGTTATCCTCAATAGGACCAATGAAAGGCAAAACCCAATATTCTTTCTTACGTACTTACCTTTGGAAATATGAATTTTAACACAAAATTTAGTGAAATATATTAGAAATAAATATAATCAAGTGAAAAGTTACTAACTTAAAAAGTAATGACTGAAGAAAAATATTATTTATACTCTACAGTTTCAAATAGATTTCTATGCAAATCTAAGAAAACTGTTTGGAGCTAGTGTTTATTTCACTGTTCGTGATACCTGATGGCTGAAAGACAGGGTCTCAAAGGGACTCTATAGGTTCCTTCTATGACTTTGCATGTCAGTTAAGTCATTTTATAAGGTGTCGGTTTTCTTAATCTTCAATTAACAGTACTTTAGTTACCCTCTTATAAGATTTTTGGGAAGTTTAATGACTTAAAAACACTTTAAAACACACTTAGCAAATGTTTAAGTGTAAGATAAATATTCATTATTAATATGTGATAATAAATATTATAGCATGATGCATTAGAGAAATCACATTGGTTTTACTACTAATTTTGAAGGGTATTTTATGTGTTTTTAAAGGAAAATATATATATAAATGTACATTGTATATCAGATAATTATTTTAAAGTACTTAATTTATAAATATTCACAGAGAGGCCTATTCACTAATCTGTAAATACATTTTTCTGTGTACTCCCTTCCAACTACACACATCTATTTAAAAAAAAAAATCTTTGGAAGGCAGAGATCAGGTCTCAGTTAATTCTGTATTTTATCTCCTGAAACCAGCTTGGCAATAGTGGAAAGTTGGGACATATTGTTTAACACATTAATCTTTCTTAAAATAATCATTGCACTTTTGTACTCCCTGCTCCTATCGAGCAAATGTAAGCAACAGTGCTTATTTATGTCCCAGGGTTATTCATCTTTTGTTTCTCTTATCGGAGGAGCACTTTTAATTTTAGCACTGACTGATGGCTTAAGAACTAGCAGGTCTTGTCTTCGTGAAGTACTACAAACTTCTTTCAGCCTGATTCAGTGAATAGAGCTAAATACTATGATTTAGGTTCGTGCTGAATTTGATTACATATTGTAGTTTGTCTTCAAAAATATTATAAGTTGGACCTTTGATTATTTCTGCCTCCTCTTCTGTATAAATCCATGAGCCATGAGATGAAGAAGTGAGCATTTCAAAGTTTCTTATTGTCTACACATTGACCAGTTGTGGTTTTTTCTGTTAGTTGCCATCTGCCTCAAGAAGCCACTACTCTAGTGAGTGCTAAGTAATATGTTGATTTAAGATTATAATTATTTGCCAGTAGGAATCATTTTGGTTCATGTCCTTTTAATAGCATAATAGTAGTAGGTTTTTCCCTAGAGTTTATGATCTGTCTACTATCAGGTTTTTGATCCCTTTAGATATGTCAAGAATGGATTTTAGAGTGGGTCTTAAATTTAATCAAGAAGTGGTTGGTTACTACTATACCATTTGTACCACTGTTGTATCAGTGGGAGTATTTTGCCAGGCAGGTCATTATTGTAACTCATGGGGTTCCAAGCTGAGTGAGATTGATGATTATTATTTTCCTCTGGTGGAATGAATAGCACTACCAGCACTAATAGGTCCAATGTAGCTTTGAGCTATTTTTCTTCATGTTCTATTGTATAAGTATATGATGTCTTCAGCAATATAAATAGGATCTTATAATCAAATTCTGGAGAGTAATTAGTAGCATTGAGTCCAGAGTTGAGTTTCTAGCTCAGAAACTCTAAATGCGTGTACATTTCCTTTATCTTTATGTATCATCTACTGTTTTAGTCTTTTGGACTTGGTTTTTCCTTTTGTTTCTTTTTCTATTTTTATGGGGGATGAGAGATGGCAGAGTAAATAATTTGAAGGTTATTGTGAATCCAACCCAGAAAAGCAGTTACAAGTACTTATTAAGACTGTAAAGATAGAAATAATAGAAATTTTTTTCATCTGTACTAACACAGGATTTTGCCCTTCTGCACACGTTTCTATCTATTTCTCCTTTTAAAGCAATACATAGTGTCACTGTCATAATTTTCAGTTGATGAAACAATATATATTTCATGATATAAATTATTTTTCAATATTCTGTGATAGAGATAATTTAGGGACTGTGGAGATGGCTTATAGTAAGGATACTTACTGTACTACCATGAGATTGAGTGTTTAGGTCCCAGCATCCATGTAATAGGCCATGTCCTGACAAATTATAAGAATGAAGTATCTTGTGCCCTACTCTCTCACATATAGCCTCCCCACATAAATAATTAAAATAAATATTTTAAAAATAATAATTTTCATTAAATACAGGATAAATTATTTTGTCTCTATTTTATAAATGAAACAATTGAAGCTCTTAATTGCTTTTATTATTATTCATGATCATATAGGGTTTTTTTTGGCTATTTACTTTATTTACATTTCAAATGTTTTCCCTTTTCTAGGTCTCCCCTTCAGAAACCCCCTATCCCATCCCCCCTTCCCCTTCCTCTATGAGGGTACTCCCCCACCCACCTACCCAGTCCCATCTTCCTTCCCTAGCATTCCCCTACACTGGGCCATCTAACACCCCCAGGCCCAAGGGCCTCTCCTCCCACTGATGGCCAACAAGGCCCTCCTTTGCCACATATGCAGCTAGCACCATGAGTCCCTCCATGTGTATTCTTTGGTTGGTGGTCCAGTCTCTGGGAACTCCAGGAAGTTTGGCCAGTTCACAATGTTGTTCCCTTCATTAGGCTGCAAACACCCTCAGCTCCTTCAGTCCCTTCTCAAACTCCTCCATCCGGGACCCCACGCTCAGTCCAATGGGTGGCTGTGAGCATCCGCCTCTGTATTTGTCAGGCTCTGCCTGATCCTCTCTGGAGACAGCTTATCATGCTTCCATCAACAAGAACTTCCCAGCATCCACAAGAACATCCAGGTTTAGTGGCTATATATGGAATGTATCCCCAGGTGGGGCAGTCTTTGGATGGCCTTTCCTTCAGTCTCTGCTCCACACTTTGTCTCCATATTTCCTCCTGTGAGTATTTTGTGCACTCTTCTAAGAAACACTGAAGCATCCACATTTTGGTCTTCCTTCTTCTTAGGCTTCATACGATCTATGAATTGAATTTTGGGTAGTCCAAGTATTCGGGCTAATATCCACTTATCAGTGAGTACATACTGTGTTTGTTCTTTTGTGACTGAGTTACCTCACTCGGGATATTTTCAAGTTCCATACATTTTCCTATGAATTTCATAAAGTTGTTTTTAATAGTATTTCATTGTGTAAATTACCGTTTTCGTATCCATTCCTCTGTTGAGGGACATCTGCGTTGTTTCATATAGTCTAGAAATGAATAAACTAGGAATCAGTCTTAGGAAGTCTGCCATTACATGGTTGTTTTAATTGTCAATTTTATAGGGTCAAGAACTACTTGGAAATGGTGTCTTAATTAGGGATTGTCTAGATTAAGGTGACATGTAGATATGTCTGAGGAGAGGGATTGCCTTAATTACTTTGATAGTTATGGAAAACCATCTAAAAGTAGGCAACACCATTCTCTTGCTTTCAGTCCTAGACTGCTTGAAGAGAAGAAAGTGTGTTGATTACTATTCTTCTCTGGTGGCCTGCACAACATGACTGACACTATGATTTAGAGTGAAACTTCCTGCTAGATTTCTCCATGTTGTATAATATAAGCATGGAGCTGGTTATTTCTATACCATTTGAGCCACTATTGTAGAAGTGGGCATATCGTACCAAGCAGGTCATCATTGTAGCTCACAGGGTTTAAGGATGAGTGAACTGATTGTTTTGGAAGACACTGCCTGAGAGTGGATGATACCATTCTCTGGTGTTTTGATACAGTCAAGGGGAAAGTGAGATAAGCACAAGCTTATATATATTCTTTGATCTCTGCTCATTATAGATATAAAGTGATTATGTCCCTCAAACCCTTGGTATACTGATGTCCAGGCTAGGGTTGGTCATAGCCTGTTACTGGGTACTCAAATAAAACTTTACTCTTGTAGATTGTTTCGTCATGATATTTTATTAGAACAACCAGAACAAAACTAAGACCCATTTTTACTTGCAATACCACAGTGTTGTTGGACACCATAAATTTCCAAAAACAAAACATAAACAAAGACACACACAGAGAGAGAGAGAGAGAAAGCATCTATTAAATCTCTTAAATGCATGGTAATATCAGGAATACAAAGATGGACAGGTAAATTGTTGATGAAATTAGAAGAAATTGCTTCTGGGATTATAATTTTCTGTAATTTAAAAATGAAACAAAATATGCATTATAAGAAGAGCTGAACTTACCCCATACATTAGGATTGATGTGTGAGGATGCTGTGTCTTGAGTTTATGCATTTATTTTACACCTGAGAAAAATATCAGAAAATTGCAGTAGATAAAAATCAAGGCCTTTACTGTTTTTGTCCCTAGAACAACTTCTGCTTCATTTCCAAAGTGTCTCATCTATGAAAATAATAATTGTTTGCTTAAGCCATTTCCTGTTTTCTGAATCATAAAACCCCTCAGAAGATGGAAATAGATATATTGTTACCTAAGATATTTTTGAATCTTAGAATTTATTACAACATGACAATTTACTTCATCCAATAATGCAAATTAATATCCATAACTGTCATCCTGAATTTTCCCTATATTCAATATGCAGAGAGTGAGTATTTGTCTTTACACATACACTTAATTTTTCTTGGACAGCCAAAAAATAATAATAATTAAAATTTCCCAGTTCAGTTGTGAGTATATACTTGAGAGAATTAGATCACCATTCTTGATTCAATTACTTCATTGAGAAAATATTCCATATTGCTTTGACAAATTAGAAATAAACTTAAGTTTAAGCATAAATATTATAAGTTAGTTGTATCTTTGACCATTCCTATCATACAATTACCACTGATGGTAAATAAATATACATTTTAGTTTGAGGATAGAGGCATCTTTCTATCTTGTATTAATATTGAAGCTGAATGAAATTATTAAGAAGCAAGTAACTCTCATGACCTCCACAAGGCACACATAAAATTCAATTTTTCAAGGACAAACAAATCCTCACTCCTTTTAAGGACTGTCTTCCTACAGCCTCATATCTTCCCAGGGGGACTTCCTAGACCTTCTCCATTTTAAGACATGAAAACTGTAAAGGAAGGTTCCATTAATAGAGTTCATTAATAACTCTATTCAAATCAAGATTTTGTTCCCATTGTAGTATTTGGGATATGAAGTCTTAAAACTACTAAAAGAAACAAATACATGACATTGGAAGCACTGAGAAAAAAATCACATTAAATATTATTTCAACTAAAGTAAAGTAGTCTTTATTAGAGGCTACCACTATCTTCTTTCCTTGTCTGATATAATGTTGACCCCATAAGTGTATTTTCTGAACCTTTCCACACCTGAGTGTTTCATAATAGAATGCAAAGTTCTGTCATATTTCAATGAAACTGTTGCACGATACACAAACACAGAGGAATGCATATAGTACTCTGTATGGTACCAAATCAAAGTTTGCTGGTGCTTTCTTATTTTCTTCAAAGGAATTCAGCCAAAAATACTGATCAAATAGAAGCTTATTTAGTACAGAAGTAGATCCTCTAAGGCAAATTGATAAAAAGTGGCATAGTGCACTCTGCATTGTAGAGTGTTAAAGGCTTTTTAAATTTTTAAAACATTTCCTCATTATAATTTTTATGCGAGTGTGAGAGGTGTGTGTGTGTGTGTGTGTGCACTTGAGGAGTATATATATATGTGCTCTATAAGTGTCCAGGATCTCACTGAGATCAGAAAATATTTTGGGTTCTCTGAATCTCCAGTTTCAGATGATCATGAGCTACCATGCATATCCTGGGAACTGGGGCTAAGTCATCCACCAAAGCATTAAATGCTCTTAACTGCTGAATTATCTCTTGCCCCCTACAGCATTTTTATGTGTTTATGAAGTGGGAAGCTTTTTAAATGAATCTTGAAGAAGTGCATGACATGTTAAGGTGGAGCTTCCTCTTAAACTCTAGTAGACTTTTAGGGCATTTCCTCCCTACATGGAAGCCTACAAGGAGAGTAAGAAAACCACAGTGTAAATGGTAATGGAATAGGGGTGGAGCTCTTATAGAATAGGGGTGGAGCTCTTGAAAGCGAAGTCTCTTCTTAGTTCATGCTTGCCAACCAGAACATTGTTCAGAGGCCTTTATTTCAGACAAAGCATGGATATTCTAACTGTAGTGTAGTGTTGTTTAACAACCAGGGCATGTGCTAGTCACAGTTGTAATGTAGCAGTTTTAAACTCTAGTTCTAGTTTCCATTGTTATCTGAAGTGAGATAGAATAGAATACACTTTTAAGAGTTATATACATATGCCTTTCTCACATGTGAAACATTTCTACTCTATACCTACATATATAGTAAGACTTCAGCAGCATCTTCTTTCACAGTTGAATGAAGATAGGAAAAATGAAAAGGTTAGAGAAAAGTTCCATCAAGAAGACTAAGGTTTAACAGGTGATAGCTTTATGAGACCTTCCTGGAATTATTGGGCAAGATACAAAACACCCAGTCATGTACTCAAAAAGAATTGCTTCATTACAGAGGACAGTTTCTTTTCCTCATTCCAGGAATGGAACAATTTCAGGGGGACTGCATGCTAAGAAATGCCCTAGCTGCGGTTTACATTCTGCAGCCGTTATATATTATCTGACATTGGGCTATCAGAAGAAAACAAATAAAATCAGAATCGACCAAGTATAACTTTAAAAATGCAAAGTGATAGATAGATAGATAGATAGATAGATAGATAGTCTTATTTAGTGCACTGCTTGTCTCCTTCACTTTAGGTTTCTACAAGAGAATGAGAACTCTCTAGAAAATGCCTCAAGAAATAACACTATTAGAATAAATATTTCTAGCATCTTTCCTACTCAGCGTACTACTAACAGAAATCAATGAGATTTATATATTGTTTTCACTAAGGAACCTGACATCCATGGGTCCATTCCTCAAGCATCAGGAGAACTTTATTTGGTTGTAACTAACAGTGCTCTTCAGTTCTTGCCCTCGTCCCTTTTTTCAATACTTTCCACTTCTCTTTAGTCTTTTCCCCAGGTAAAACAGTTCATACTTTACCCTGCCCTATAACCATTGCTTCTTGTTTGCCTGTGATTCAAGTAGATGTATCTAACAGCAGTGGTGCATCTGTCTATGGAGAAAGGAGGCTTGATTTTTACAATCTGATGAAGAACTGCAGCAAACTAATGCTCGTCGTCAAGTCCAAGGATCAGTTTGCAACTGGCTGAATTCTACGAGATAGAAAAAGCCAGCATGTTGCCTTATTTTTGTTTTACACTATTGTGAATTGGCATGGACTCTCAAGAAAATAGATCTTTGGAAGAACTGCTCTGTGTAAAGATTGTAAATTACACTCAATTATGACATCATTTTGTGCTGCTGAATTGGGAAAACATCCAAACCTTGTAGCTTTGTCATGTCCTTGTAAATAATAAATAGTTGTAGTAATTACTACTATGAAATAAATATATATTACAGGTCATGCACTGTACTATACACCATTTAATTACAATATCAATATTCCAAACGAAGTCAGACTACAGATAGACAAACTTCTATTATCACTATATGAGCAGTAGACATGAGCCAAGTGGGTAACATAGATTTATTTATAAACAATAGCTAAGCACATGGTTCAGGTAGTGTCACCTTTCTTTGAATGGCCATTTCAGACTTGGTAATAAATTGTGACACAGTCACAATGTCCCATGATCTAAAATGATGAAATCACTTCCTCTTCCTGAGCCATTGCAGCCCCAGACCAGACTTAATGAATTAATCTCAAATACTATAAAACAATGGCAACAAAAAATTCTTAAAATCTCAGTTGCTTTAAAAATTTTTTCAAATATCAAGTATAGACTAAGCCACCAGATAGTGATCAATTTCCATAGTCTTTAGGCCTTTTCCTGTTTATGAGTTAACAGCATTGATAGTGCTAAAATATTTGATTTTTAAACTAAACATGCTTAGAAGATCACCTTACAGACATTGCAAGACAATAAAGATGCCCCTTTTAAATAGACCAGATCACAACATACCATATTTCTTGAATTTCTATGACAAACTTGAAGAGGCTTCAAGAATAATGATTTAAAGCATAGACTTTAGTGCCAAGTAGCTCTGGATTCAAGTTCTGACTCTGGGGTTGTTTTCCTGTGCAAGCATTGGGTTTCCACACTCTGAGTTCTTCCACAGTTAGAGTCAGTTGGTATTGCTCACCACATCAGTTGACAGATACAGGGTTTTGTTCACACATCATCAGATCTGGAATCAGGGATAAGGGAAAGCCATTACTTTCCTGGCATTTTCTTCGTTCTTCTTTTTATACATCCTATGTTCTTAAGCCAATGGTTTGGATAGTCAGGGTTCAGAATGGGACTCCCTGCAAAGGACCTTACCAGGTACACACACACGCACACGCACATGTACACACACACACACACACACACACACACACAGATTCCTTCCCTAGAAATTGAACTCCCTGATAATATCAAGCACTGCTCTAAGATGTCTTTTGTCTATAGTTCCTCAATCACTGAGATTTCTAGATTATAGAAAATAAATATAATTTCTTAAACAACCAATGAAATAATTGGTGCTTACCAATTACATAATTATATGTTCTTTCCTATTCCACTTTTTTACAGCCAGAATTTCTCTTCTTACTAGTTTTAGTAATTAACCTTGGAGCATCATAATTTTGTCCTTACCACTGTGAACCCAATGCCAGGGAATACCTTTTCTCCCCCTCAACAGGAAGACACTTTTCTTATCCTCCAAATATCAGGGAGAAAGGAATGAGGAAGTAGAGCCTTCAATGATTCTGCAGCATCCACTTCTTTCCATTCCCAGTGTTCCTTCCCTCTTGCTCTGCCTGCCAATGAGTCTCATTCTGGAATTTAATCTAGACAGAAACTAAATGTTCCTAATTAGAAGGAAATGTTTTCCTTGTTCAAATTTGGAGAAAGGGAAACCCTTTTCATCACTGTGACATAGGCCACCAGCTTCCTTCATAACCGAGAGTATCACTATAACATTTGTGTTGATGCAGACTTGTTTCCTTAGAGACTTCTATTAAATGTTACCGTAGACTGAGCACTCTGAGAGTTTTAAATGCAATAATGTAATTGAATTTGAACCACAATAATAGACCTCTAAATTATTACCCCCATAATACAGCTTAGAAACCTCAAGTAAGAACAGGCAATGGTCCCAAGGTCCTCTGTCTGCTGATGAAGCTTATACTCCAACATTTATCAGCCTGATTCCAAAGTGCTCACACACACACACACACACACACACACATATCCTAGTAGCAAATAACTCTATGTGCATCTTTTTTTTTTAAGAAATCATTTTACTTTTATTCTCAGTCCCTAAAGACATCCTTCAGTTACTAAAAACCTTAAGAAAAATCCAGCTTGCTCGTACCAAGGCCTCTCATTTTAAAACATTTAAAATTATCATCTAGAATAGAAACAACAGAAACAATTATCTATTTAGAACACATGTAGAGAAGTGAGGTATAAAAAAATTCTAAAAGCAGCCCATGGACATGGAAGGGGCATTTTTATACCAAAGCTCATTATGTTTTACTAGCAGAAAAAGAAACCCTAATTTGAGGGTTCAGCCTGCCACAACTACTTTCTTTTCATCCAAAGTAAAAGAAACCCATATAGGACAAAGAGCTTTAAGAGCCTTGGCATTCTGCATTCCACCAAGACAAGGAAAAAACATGTAATTTTAACTAAGAATCAAGAAAAAAATATTAGTATCTCCTGGATATTTGTAGTTTCTGTTTTCTTTTATAATTGTTATATCTATTATTATTATTATTATTATTATTATTATTATTATTATTAATCTTGTTTCTCTTTTTTTGTTTTGTTTCTTGGATATATATTAGTTGGAAAAGAATATTCTTGTGTCCATTGTTTCTACGGATGTCTTCTTGTCAAACCTATCTTTTGCTGCTCATTCTTGCTCCCACCTGGCCCCTCATGAGCTTGCCTAGGTATCAAAATCCTCCTAAGACAGTGTGCTGCCTCAGTTACCCTTTAGTTATGGCAGCATCTTCTTTAATGCTTTCTGCTCCAGGCACACTGGCTTAAGACAGTTCTCTATAGCCTCCAGCTTAAGGGGTGATTAGTACCTGTTCAAGGGATCACAGTTAATTAGGTGTAGTGGCTTGTCAGCTGCCACAAAGATGCCTGAGTTTTGGTGGGAATTATTTATAAGAACAGATGGTCCTTGTATAAAATTTTAAGGGAAAAGATTACCTCCTTCTCAGAGAAAACATTTCTCCCATAGCTCTGTCCGCAAGCAGTCCTAACCGCGAGCTAGTTCAAATATTTTGCCTCTTTCTCACACCTCCTCTGGACACATTCCATGTTCAAGAACCCAGATTTTTCCACCATTGCCCTAGTCAAACGCACATGACTCTGTTTTTTAAACTCTTTCTCATTCATGTTGTCATGTTCACCATGCACGTGGCCCTGGAGACAGCTCAAGATCTGAACTGCTGTTCAAAGTGACGTAACTGACAGAGCCTTCTACGAACCACCGAGGTTTTCTAAGAGGCTCAGATGCCTTTGCAAAGGAGACTATAAATACATATGCAGATTAATGGAAATCAGGTTATTTTTTGAAATATAAAATGCTATTTTTGTTTTTCAAACAGATTTCTGCTCCCGTTTGATTTTGCTTTTGTCACCTTCCTGAAATCATAATCTTCCCACTCCTGTACTTGTGGTTTTCCATTGCAGATCTAACAAATCAGTGAGTAAGCTTAGTAAATTAAAGAAAATTTAAAATATACTAGAGACAGTTGAGCACATACATTTATTCCTCTCAAATAACTTCTAAATTAGTTACATCAGTATAAATGGAAACTAAGATGCTTAAGTATAAGAAATATATAGAATAATAATTCTTAATTCTCATAATCATATCTGATATGTAAGGAAAACTAATGGGGATTTTAATATTAATTACTCTCCCAATGTAAATGTTTTTATAGTATTAGACCACACTCAAGAAGTATTGTCCATAAGCTCCAGAAAAAAATGGATACATTTGTACACATGCCTATGAGCATGCGCAATTTCCCATGTATATAAGCACATGTGAATGTACACAGACACGCATGCATATATACACCCAAGCATATACATACAGAAGTCTAAATGGCTAATGCTTTCAACTTGTATGTAAAATTTCATCATCAGGCTTGATGTTGTAGGTCTATAATCACAGGTACTCAGTAGGTTGAGCCAGGAAAATAATTTCAAAGTTGTCTTGGCCTATACTGTGAGTTGAAAAGGAGTTTGAGCAATTTTTGAGAACATGTCTCAAAATGGGGGAAAAACAACAACAACAAAAGAAAAGATGTTTGCTTAATAGTAATCAAGCAAAAAGACTAAACACTTGCCTACCTTGTGTATGACCTTATGTTCAATATCTAATACCACAGAAATGTAGATAGAAAATATCCAATTAGCTAGCTCAATGATATATCATCTATACATGCCAAGCTGGATGAATTGTTGGGTGAATGGATATAAAGACATGACATTTAGTTTCTGAAAGCTCAGACAAAAAAAAAATCATACATTTAAAGACAAAGAATGCAGCATAACTGCTCTGCCTGTCATTTCTGTACATATTCTGAACACCATGAATTATTTTAAGTTTCCTTGTTGACAGGAATAAGAGTTGGCATGTAACCAAAAATTTTAAATACTATAACTAGTGAAACTACAATTATAATAGGTTGCTTACTCAGGAGAAATATTATTTTTTATAATGTTCCTATGATAAAATGATATTTATGTGACTTGAACAAGTAAATAAATTTGAAAATATGTCATTACAGAAAATAGAATGACATATATTCTATGCTCTGAACCTTTTCTTTTGGCTGAAATAATCATTTATGGTTTTTCTTTTCATATATTACGTGATAATAATCCATGTTTTATCAAACAGTCTGCAAAAACTCTCTGTAAGAAGGAATTAAAGAAGAATACTACTATTACACATGTGAAAGAAACAAACAAACTTTGAAAAGAGAATCAGGAGATAACCACACTTGAGGAATTCTTTATCATAGTTTCAATGAAGTCCACACATAGTCAGTTTGATAATCAATCCGGTGGGATGGCTAGACATACTTGCACCTTTCTGTGCTTCATAGCCATGCCACACACATCCATCCCCACAGTCTTCCATTCTTTCCACGTGTATGTCCAGCAAATGCTGCATGAATATATGCCAATCACTGGCACAAGTCTAGCTGTCTATGCTCTTGCAAAATCCTGTTGAGATTGGAGAAACAGTAACTAACTGAGTCGTTAACACAGATATTCATTTCAAAATTATTTCCCATATAGATGAAGATGATTATGTCATAATTGTTGACTTTGGAGCATGCTCATCTTTTAATACACAAGAATTGTGCATGTTTTCTTTGTGTTGTTGAATATGTTCTGGTAGAATTAAATGAGTTTCTCCAAATAAATGTAAAATGACTATCCTTAAAATATTTATCGTTAAAATTAAGGGTTTTTTTCTTTCATATTTATACTTGTATTTTTAAGGTCAAGAGCAGTTATATCAGCAAAAGAAAATATAAGTGTAAAATAATATTCTCTTTCATGAATTACTTTATTTAAAATGATCATCAATATTTTTATTAATTAATTGATTGATTGATTTCCTTTACATCCCAAGTACAGTTTTTCCTTACTTTGTTCCTCTCAGTCTTTCCCACCTCCCCCTTCACTACACCTCCATTTTCCTTCAGAGAAAGGGAGGTTTCCTGTGAATATCCACTAGTTCTGCCATGTCATATTACAATAACATTAGGCACCTCTTCTACTATTGAGGTTAGATGAGTCAGCTCAGTAGAGGAGGGTCCCAAAGACAGGCAACAGAGTCAGAGAGAGCCCCTGCTCCTTAGGAGTCCTACATGAAGACTAAGTTACACAAGTGTTACATATGTGCAGAGAGCCTAGGTCAGTCCCATGCATGCTCCCTGGTTTGTAGTTCAGTCTTTATGGGCCCCTATGAGCCCAGGTTAGTTGATTCCGTAGGATTTCATGTGTGTGTGTGTGTGCGTGTGTGTGTGTGTGTGTGTGTGTGTGTGTGTGTGTGTCTGTTTGAGACCTCTGGCTCCTACATTCATTGCTCCTCCTCTTCAACAGGATTCCCTAAGTTCCACCTAATGTTTGGCTGAGGGTCTCCGCATCAGTTTCCATCAGTTGCTGGGTTTAGCATCACTGATGAAGGCTTTGATAGGTTCTACGGACATCATCTAGACAGATACATTGTAGGTAAAAAGTTTTGTGCCTGGGTTGGTGTTCTAATCACTCTACTGGAAGTTTTGACCCATCACCAGTTTTTGTAATGAAAAGAATTCCGGAAATTTGCATGACTCTCAGATTCTTTTGAATTTTATGTCACCAATTTTAATAATTTAAAACATATCAACTTTGTACAGTTAAAACAAAAATTTTCAGCTCCAAGTCTTCTATTTTCATTCATATGTTAATCTTTATAGGTTGAATTTTACCAATAGCTGTAGTGTTTGATTTATAGAAGAAACAAGAAACACATACGCGCACGCGCGCGCGCACACACACACACACACACAGGAAACATTTTTTATTCTCACATCTAACTATTTATTTACCAACTTATTAATTGAATCAGAAAAGGAATGATAATCATATGTTAGAATATAAACTGGACATGTGAAATCTTTGAACACAGGAAGCTGTGTAAGTCCATTTTAAAAAAATATTGTTCTACATACATTGCAGTAAACACTGAATACAAGCATCAAGGTAACATTTCCTTCTTTTTCTTACAGTGAGCTTTTTCTTTTCAAGAGGAACATGCACTGAGCCTCCTAATAATTTGTCATATAACTGCCTAGATTGTCCAAGCTGAATAAATTTTGATTGTCAGGGTTCATTCTTAAACTTAGATAGTTTCTTAGAACAAGTTATATATAAACTTTTCATTTCTAGAGAGACAAGCCAATAATAGGAGTAATTGGTTTTGTTATAATAAACTACTACATTCATTTATTTCTTGAATAATACATGAGTAATGCACATTGCATATTTTCAGAAGCCTTCAGAGTAGTGGTTGAGGAATAGATTCATCAGTACCCACAATGTCTGTATGAACCACAATATAGAAATACGAGTTATTTGTTCATCGTTGGAGGGAAAGCTATGCTAGCTAGCTTACTATATTAATTTTTATTTCTTGTTAGAAAAATTATCATAAATTTAATAGCTTGTTTGATTGTTGAAATGATGATGGCCTCAATAGGCTCATATGTTTGAATATTTGGTCTACAGTTTGTGACACTGTTTGCAAGTATTAGGAGGTGTGGCTTTGTTTGAGTAGTTGTGTCTTTGGGAGATTCAAAAAGATTAGAGTCACTCAAGAAACCATTTCCTATCTCAAATTCTCTAAGTAAATTTGACAGGGTTTTCTGATCCTGATCACTCAGAGCTGAACTGAAGATATTGGATCTCATCAGTTCTTGTCAGTGAGCAATGGGAACAATATGTTCTTTCTCTTCATCCCATGTTTGTTCCTTGCTCTAGACTCTAGCCCTTTATAGGGGTGATTTTGAGGTTACCTTTCATTTTCTGGCTAAAGGTCAGTGGTCTCTCTGTTCCTGAAAGCTACCTCACTTTCTCCCTCTCCCTCTCCCTCTCCCTTTCTCTCTCTCCCTCTCCCTCTCTCTCTCCCTCTTCCTCTCTCTCTCTCTCTCTTCCTCTCCCTCTCCCTCTGCCTCTCCCTCTCCCTCTCCCTCTTCCTCTCCCTCTGCCTCTCCTCCTCTCTCTAGGGCATTAAAAGCCCCTGGAAAGCCATACTTCAAATATCTATGATCTTACTACCCAACAGGCATTAGAGGAAATCTTACTACTACAGGCTCAAAAGATAACATTATGCTTACATGGATAACCTTTAATGATGGTCAGTTGGTTAGTGTTCTGAATTATATCAGGCTAATATAGTTTGGCATGAAGGTAACAACATCATGGAAGTAATTACTGGAACAATATATTGGCTACATTCTAAAATTTTCTACTCTACAATTAGAGACACCTATTTTTTAAAATAAGAACTAAGATTAACTTTCATTACTTTGGAAGAAAATAAAAACAGCAATGAGATATGGAAATGTGTATTGCATTGTTAAAAAAAACTTAAGAATATGCAGATGTCCAGCGAGCATATATTTAAATAATGGTATAGATGGCAATGAATGGATGAAAAAAAGATAAAAAATAACAAAACAAGTATCAAAGACCTGATGAATTTAAGAAGAATAAAAGGCAAATTTAGGAAGAATTTAAGACAGCTCCAGCAAGTGCATTCCATATTCTTTGCATGTTCATAATGATAAGAATTAGTCTCTAGCTGTTTATAGGGGTAGGTTTGAGGTTCCCTCTCTTTTCTGGCTGAGAGTCAGGGGTATTTCCAGTGCTCCTAAAAGCCACTTGTTTTCTTTGTCCTAAAACAGAAAGATGTGGAGATACCCAGTAGTCAGTTAGATTCGTATGCTTTAAAAGGTAGATAAAACTGAATAACTAAAGAGATAATAAATATAAATAAGTAACGTGAGCATCGCTTGTGATCAGCAACATTTAGAGTCATGGATCAAAAGATTCCCCTGTTCTTTTAAAGCAGAGAAAAAGGTTACAGAAGCAGACATCAGTTTATTGCAGTAAATTTGGTAAAGAAGTAGAATATATGAATAGAGGCAGCTCTCTCAATAAGCTGAACTTAGAGGAAAATAAACTGCCAGTTATAAGATGGCATGTCTCCGTGAAAATGGTCACTTAAGAGTATCACTGCTAACATTTTGGCTTGAATATTTTTTATAGTGGTCTTTGTATTGTCTTATAAGATACATATTGAGAATCCCTTGTCCAAAAGCCTGAAATCTGAAGCTATGCAAAGTCTGAAAAGTTTTAATGTTAACATATGACTACCAGTAGAAAATTGAAGAAATTTCAAGAATGCAAGAAATGATGTATGTGTGTGTTTATATAATTTAAAATTGTATGATGTTAACAATTTAAAACACTTTTATTCCAAATATTGTAGTGAAAGCATACTTAGCTTATGCATTCCTGGATTTTTCCTATTAGAAGACTAGAGCATCCTCTAGGACCCTCCCGAGGGTAGATGACCAGAGTATTCCCAACACTCTCTTATGTCTTCTGGAATATCATTCCTGATGGAGGACCCATTGTTTAAAAGGCCTTCATATTGATTAGGCAATCAGTGAGTGAATATGATTTCAATTAGAAGGTAAGTATGAATAGCAAGATAGCCAATGATGTAACAGATCTGGCCTGCTGATGCTAAGAATAGGAACTTTATTTTTTACTTATTTTAAATGTATTTTCATATATCCTTTGCTTATTTCATGCAATATATCTTGACCATATTCTTACCCTTCTCCAGTCCTTTTTCATATCATCCCTTACTTCTTTCCCTCTCATATTTGTTCTTCCAATTTGTGTTGAGTGTTCCCAAGCATGGTACCTACCCTGGGGCATAGTTGAGATACCTAGTGCCACTTTATTGAAGACAAATGATTTTCCATTTTCCAGCATCTATCAATTGTGACTAGAACTTGGCTAGTGGTGGGACTTCATGGTGTTTGCCTTCTCCATGCTCAGATTTTGTCTGGCTTGACCTTATGCAAGTCTTGTGCATGGTGTCTGTCTAAGTTGTGTCTGGAAACCACCACTTCCTTAGGTTCATCCATCACTTCAGACTCTTAAAATCTTTCTGCCTATCTTGAAATCTTGTTCACATAGCTCTCACAGCCTTGAAAGAGGTAGAGTGATACAGATAACCCATTTACAGCTGAGAATTCCAACATTCCTGATTATCTGCATGTTGTTCAGCTAAGTGTTGCTTTGCTAATTGCCATCTACTTACAAGAAGAATAGGAACTTTTCACAATAGAGAAACCTAGGAATAATAAAGATGAAAAATCCTCCACACAAGTTTTGACTAAAATAGCATAAGTTTTCAGTCAATGACAAAACAGCTGATAATATTCCTACCATTGAGAGCAAATATTTTTTCCATATCTTGCACCCAAAAGAAGACAGTCTATCCATGTCTGGCCCTTTTCTTACTTTCTCAACCTCTCGGTGTTGATCCTTTATCTTGGTTTCCTTTGATAATGATTCTTAGTAAAAATCCTCCTCATTGTAGATTATTCTTGTAATGAAATTTTTTAAGATGATGTAAATCAACAATTGGGCTCAGTAGTCAATAAATGTGAATTCATTTTCTAATATCATTGTTATGAAGTCTTCCCAACTTATTATTTAAAATGATGCAGATCTACTCCCTAACAATTCTGGAGAAGAGAAATTAAAAGGCTTATGAAACTAAATTCTAGCTTCCTGTCAGCCTTGAGTTCATTCAGGACGTCACAAGATAAAATCCCTCACCCTATCTATAGCAGATTCCAAAGGCCCCTTCCATCCTATAGCTCATGGTCCTACATTTATCTCCATGGTACACTATTTTATCGTTTCAATTTCTGCATTCATCATCTATTCTCTTCTGATGACCTGAATCTCATCTCTCAGAAGGACTCTGCTGATTTTGGTGAACCCAGTTGGATAGTACAGGATAAGCTTCCATCTCAAGATCCAAAACTTGGCTATATCCTTAAGGCCTCTTTTGGCATATGTTTCAGGGATTCATATGTAGGCATCTTAGGGAGCTCACTACTAAGCTTGTCCTGAAATGGTAAAAGGAATATTATAAAAATATGACAGTCATGTGCAGGTTATAGACAGGACCAGATTGAAAACATTACATGGGATATTCATTTAATCTTAACAAAAGCCAAGCTTTGGTCATTTGAGCTATGCTGTCCTGCCATCAAATTCTTGATTCTGTGGTCTGAACTTTAATAGGATCATTGGCCTTTAAAGAAGGAAAAAGTGCTTTGGTAGTTGCTCTTCACTAAATTCTCATTTTTATCAATCTACTAGAAAATCTGGCAGTTTAATTTCTGGTACATTGGAGGCCATCAGGTGTTCTTTAAATGCAGCCTCTCTAAAAAATAAAGTCTCATCAGTACCATCTGGCAAGCCCACATTAACAAGGAAACAGTGTGGCAGCCTCAATCTGCATAGGATATGTATTTCATGCAGTACAATGTCAAGGAAAGCACAGATGTTTCTGATCTCTAGATTGAAAATGGTCAATGGAGGCTACATTATCGCTGCACATTCTATTATTAGCCATATGAACACCGAAGTCTGTGTGCCCCTTTTTGTCATCTGTGATCAGTTGCGTAAGCTGTACACAACACCCTTTCTACTAAGCACTGATGCAGGAAAGAAAATGATTGCAACTAGAAGTGAGTGTTGCTGCCTAATACGTATAAATGTAGCAAGAAACCATTAGACAATGAAAGTTAGCTCCCAGATGGTACAACCATCTGGAACATAAATCCATAAAGGTACTTGTGTAGTAGTTTTGCAATGAAAAATCAGACCTCGCTGAGAATTTTTAATGGGCACTTACAAACTTCACTGTTAACATTAGTGTTGATAAATGACAATTATACCTATATACAAACTTGCATTCATCAAGGTAGTCTCTAGAAGCTTTGGGATTCTACTAAAGGAGGAAGTGTATTATAAACTAATTGGTCTCTGGGAGAATGCTTCCAGCTGGTTTAGTGAAAATCTTTAATTCCATATAAGTATAGGAAATAGCATTCATCTATTTAGATTTTCTCTTGTTTTTCCATTTAAATCCCTCACAGATACTAACTAAATGCTTGTCTTAATTCTCTCTTACAATCTCATTTCACAGTTAGCCGAATAAGATAAAGAGAAATGGTAATTTATTTTCATCCTTAAAGTAAATAAAAAATGGAGTCCCTCTGCTCTAACATGATTTTCTCTGAAGCAGACTAGGAAATGAGAAAGGCTTCGTCTGTACATCATTGCAAAGGGTGTCCTTCTTAATCCCATTATCTTACTTGCAAGCCAGGGCTACAGCATCCCACAGGCCCTATTGTAGTGGATGTTCTCTCTTATAATAGTTTGCTCATAGGCTCCCAATTTATACTTGTAACATTCCTTTCAGAAACATTCAAGTGGCAACTATTTGGAAACATGTTTTCTGCCATGTAATTTTAGAAAACCATATTCTTTTATGGATTTAGAAGGCTATGGCAGCAACAAGCCTATCTATATGCTATGGTTTTATTTACATATTTATGTATTTTTTAACACTGAATTGGTTCCTCTGTTGCAGTTTTCTATGGAATAAGAGGTGAAGAACTGAAGGGCTGAATTTCAATATAATCTATCTGAGAAATGTGCAATCAACAGCAAAGAGATTGATTTCCTAGAAACTTGTCATAATGAGATTGCATGGGATATAGGCCCAGCTTCAGGATGATTCTTCATTGATCTGTAACTCCAAGCATGGACACTGATGACCCTGAAATCCCTATTGTTTCTCTATTATGACATAGGAAACATAGTCTCTGGATGATAACATATTCTGGAAGGATCTCTTTGTACAGACATGTACAAATGGAAATTACATTAAATTAAAACTTACTAGTTGCTGATATGCTATGCATTTTATTGATATAAATTCCTTAGATTTCAAGCAGGAGGACCTCACAAAAAAAAAAAAAAAAACATAAATTGGACCTCTTCATTGGTGAAGCCCAGCACTCCATCTTTATCATAACTGTGTAATGGAATAAAGTTAGTTATTAGCTGAATATAATGTTATAGAGATGTGTATTTGAAAGTAAATTGGATTCAAGAGTTTGTCCATGAGTAGCATATTTAAATTCTGTTCACAGTGAAGTGATACATATAATTTCATTCTGGCATTTTAAGTGTCTTTAGTAGATATACTGCTTTTTAGCATTAAATATGTTCTGTGAGTTCATTCTTAGTTCCCCAGTGCCAGAAAACTTCAACAAAAAGATATGGGAGAGTCTAACCACACTAATGTTGTTAGAGAAATCATCATTAGTCAATGTTCTGTTTCAGCAGAGGATTGGGAGCAGAATTCCCATCTCCCTTTCTGTCTGTTTTTATCTGCCAGATGCATAGGATATTTCCCCAGGAAGCTTCAGTGCAATATGACAGAGGCAGAAACTAAATTAAGCGCCCAGACTTTGGCCAAGAGCTAGTACAAAACAGATCAGTTCAAATTTCTTCCATTCACCCCAGCAGGCCACTTGTGTATCTTATTTCTGATTAAAATTATAAATCTGAAATGAATACATTAAATTGAAAACTACTCAACTCACTGCTGGACACTTTGTTACTCAAAAGATACAAAAAAATATGTAGGATTTGATGTGTTTTCTTATACAGTCAGAATGTAAACAGAGAATAATGAGGACTTTGAGCATGTTATTATGTCTTATAACCTGTCCCTAGAGGATAAAGTGTCACAAACGTTCAGTGTTTTATGTAGACTTAGTGTAGAGTATTGATTCCTAAACTGGCAGAATATCACAAGTTACTATTCTTTTCATCATCATAAAATTACTCCTTCCATGTTGCTTATGAAAATTGATCAGAATGGCACCTCTCTTACTAGGAAAAACCCATGTTGCAAAAGATAAATAGACTTCTAACTTTGCATATTCTTTCACTATTACCATTAACAATCGTGTCTACTAAGAACAGAAGATAAAGTCTTTGGACACGCTGTATCCACTGTAAACCATCACAAATCTGCCAGTTAGCAACGCCCATAAGTCTAGGGCATTCTTACCCAAAGGAGTCTCTGTTTCTCACCTTCTGTGTTAAATGTGCCTTGCCTTCTTTTACAGAGGAAATACTGGCAACTTTTTTTTTATATAGATACAGATTATTTTAAATCCTAGAAAAAATGCAGTAGTTAGTATTTCAGCCCTAACTGTGAATTTTCTTCTACAGTCCCTAATTCAATTTCGGTAAACATTTTAATGAGATAACACTATTTTATTGTCGCTAATCTTTGCTTTTAGAGAAAACAATAAATAAAGATGAAGAAGAACTAAGTGACTTTTAGCTTCTCTTCCAAAGCTTGTAAGGTTTAAATTTCCACAACATATAACAATTGCTCTAGAAAATGGATATACCAGGCACTATCATCGCCTATATAGGAAATAAAAGAGAGTTCCAGGTAGTATCTCAATCCATTTGTTCAGGTCCCATGTATTTGGTATTCTATGCTGTTATATTTCAAATATTTTATAATTGAAATAAATTCCAACTTTCATTTGTGGATTAAATGTAAGTTTTTAATATTTAACTTTTTAGTTAAGCAAGTATGTCAATTAGTTACATAGTTCAATAAGTCCTCATGTATATCCCACAAATGTAAATTTGTGATGATCAATCACAGGAAAGTGTAGAAACTATCATGTAACTATTATAAAACATACAAATACAGACCTTTTGAGTTTTCAGTGTGTTTTAATATATTTAAAAATACAACATTTCTTTTGTAGTATTTCCTGAAGATCAAATGGAAATTTATGTTATTGTGTTATCCACTTGTCTTCACATTAAAAACTGCGCTTAAGTTCTAGCCTAGACCACATTAATCTCAAAAAATAAAGCCAAAATCATTGTAGCTGGTGGACAAATACAAGCATTTTACAATGTATTTGGATGAAATATGAATTACAAGCTACACCAATGGTGTAATTGGATAAAAAGATTATTCTGAAAATATTTTCTCCAAATTACCTCTAAGAAGAGTGTATATGTGTGAACTCTTAGCACATGGAGCTGGAGAGATGTACACCTGATACCATCAGGCAAGGTATACCTTTTCCTTTTCTTGACTTTTTTAAAACTTGGGTCACATTGTAATAATGAATAGATACTAATGTGAGTTCTTTCCTGACACTTTCTGTCTGCTTCACTTTAGTGTAGCTGTTTAGTATCATTTAAGTTATAATTTACGATCACCTCATCATCTCTGTCCTCAGGTTCTATGTCATGAGGTCACTGACAATGACAGGATGACATTACTCATCTGAAAAGTAACCTCTCTGGACAAGATACTGAATCCTACCCTCACGTCCAAAATATTAGAGTAAATGTCATATACTTTTTGTGGTACATTTTCTGTGGAGGTATATAAAGTTGTTGAGCAAGCTGACATCATATGCTTATATTTAATAAAACAAAACCTAGAAAAAGGACCTCTACCTTAGGGGTAGTGACAAGAGCATGGACAGCAAAATCCTCAAAGAAAAAATGCTAGAAGCATAGTTGCTAGATTCTAAGTATTACTTTGCTATACCTGAAGCCCTGCTATTATTCCTTTCTTAGAATCAGCATCTGGGAGACAAGTCAGAGAAAAGCATCAGCTGAAAAAGTAGCCGGAATTAAAGTCCCTCGTGCCATGGTGGAAACACCGTAGACTTTGCCGTCGGATAGTTTAGTTATAGATAGTGTGGCTCAGCTTGCCATCCTGGGCTATTTAGTTATGCTCCCAGTTCATCTAAGATGGTATTAATCTTAAATTCTGATAAAATTATAAGCAAACTTGAAATACGTTATACAAACTAATTGGTCCCTGAATTATCTTATTTTTTAATTTTTTTTTATTGAATTTCTCATCTTTAAGGTGGAAGCCTATTTTCTTGTGCAAAGATTTTGTACTAGACACCATTTAGTAATCTTGACTTAAAATTCAGGAATCAGCAGAATACATATAAACTGAAAGATGGGAAACCAGTGCCTGACAGGAATCTTGTGAGACTGAAGTCTATAAGGGAAAGCTAAGGAACTCGAAGCATTATGAACAGTCCTCCAGCATGCACTCAGAAATGAAAGCCAAGCTGAAATTTGTCTCTGTCAGTGTACAGGCAGTACTGTGTAGATGTTCACAGATAACAAGAAATAAGATGGAAGTGACCCTTAAATTTAAGCTTTCCAATCATCATTCGTCCTAGTCTGTAGGCTTCCTGACCCTAAGTGGACATGCCAAATCCTATCTGCACAAGTCATGGATAGTGCCATAGTAGATGGAACTTACACTTGTGCTGGTGATTACACAGTGTGCTCCAAGTTAGCCCTATATGGTGGGCCATCTAAGGAGTTGACATGACTATTCACCATCACTGTTACAGGGAATAATGTGTGTGTTGATAGCAACAAGGAATATCTTTAAAGTCTGAAATCAATCCAGGTCAGATTTCTTGGTTTAAGAATGCTACTCTTGATTTGACTGATTTTCTCTGTGGTCATTTCACCAACTTAGTCTAATCGAATGAGATCCTGTTTATGTCATCTGTCTTAAAGAAGAAACTCTCTGGTTATCCTACATATTATTAATTTACCACTTTATACAATTGTTTTTCCCTAGGAAAGTAAATTTCTAATTCCAGCTCATCCTTAGAGGCAATTCAGTTTCTTTATAACTGTATTTAACTGATCTTTCTTGAGTAATCTACACACTATTTAAAAAAGAAAAGAAATAAAAAGCAAACATTTATTCTATTCCAAAGTGATTTTCTTCTAATTTATCCATTGTAGCAATGTGTAAGAGAATTCAGCTTTTGTGGGTGAAAATGTACCATTTCTTATACCTTAACCCCTAAATCCCCACTTCCAGCCCCTGCTTATCACCGTTTCTGGTGGGGGAAGAGGAAAGACTCTTGTGGCCATACATGAGAGAAGACAAGCTTGAAACATGGAAACAGGCCTCAGCTTTTAAAGAATTGAGGGGATTCTGATTTAGCATACCGGTTGTTACTTGTCCACTGTCATTATTAATTATAGTGTTAAAAATAGGGATATGATTTAAAGACAGCTTTTGCAGAGATCGATTCATGTAAGCTGTGGCTTTTGAAAGCTAATCCACACTATTCTGTGGTTCTAAGTCATCCCCAGCTTAACTATAGCACTGTTTTCTACCAAGTGATCTCTTTCCATCTTCTGGTGTGCTGCCACACCCCTTTTGCATATTCCCAAGACACAAACAGAGAGAGGAAGCTAGTGTAGACACAATATGACAACTCAAATCTCCTGTTTCCTGTTCTTTCTATTGTGCTGTTAGTGTAAAGGTATCAGTGGTACACATAAAATTCCCCAAATGGCAGCTCCTTTTGAGAATTCTTAAGAAGGGCTAGAAACATGGTATCCTCAAAATCATTCTGTCCTCACCTACTGTCTTTCACCTTACTTACCTTCACTTAACCGAGATCTCTTTACTTCAACATAAGCCATCTTCACTTAGGAAAACCGTATGGGTGCAACAGCTACTGCACCCATCTGTATTCCCAATTGAACCCAACCTCACAAACCATCATCTCACCTCAAGGCCTTTTCTTTTTACTGTTAAGGACATAGTTTGAAATGCCAAATCTGAACTGTTCATTTCAGTCTTTGTGAGTTGTTGCTTTATGAAATCCTTATTCTCTTCAGACTTTCTTCTCTGAAAAGTCTTAAATTTAGGAAGACAAAGGAAGCAAGGAAGATTTATCTTTTTAAAGCACTGGCCTTTAGGAAACTAGCAGTAATTATATTTCTCTGTACTAGTTCTTGAGTTCCTTGAGTTGTAAATAAATCACCAGAACTATGTTTGTATATACAGAAACCAGAGAAGGATTAAGAGACAAGTTGTGTTCTTGGGGACTTCTACTTGCATGTTACTTCCTATTCCTATTAACTCTCCACAAATCAATTCTTTTTATAAAGTTGCTTAAAAATCTAGACAAAATAAATGGAGAATCATGAATTCCTCACCACATAAATTCTTTGTATCTCAGATAACCTATGAGTTTTTGCCAATGTTAAGTATGATCTGACACAACCTGCAGTAAGTTTCTGAGGTGAGACATCATCATTAAAAACAAACCCTAAAATTGCAAAAAAAAAAAAAAAAAAAAAGTATATCTATCACTTTAAAAGTGTTCCCATTTTTAATTTTCTCTTAGTCCCAAGCCAGATCAGTGGTCAAACATCTAGACCCTAAAGAGGAACAAATCCAATTTGTATCTCAACAACCACACATCCTTGTTTGAATGGCTTTGCTATTTTTTTCTTCTGAATTAATAGTTTTTTAAGATAGATTATTTGTGAGGCTTAAAAAGGTAAATAAATGCATAGAGTAACTGACATAGAATGAACAATTTTTTAGCTATTATTAAAGTGTAACATAGTAAAGGCAGACATTCTTGGTTTTGTCATTACTCGATTTCCATGGACTGAACCAGCACTTAGCCTAAAGGAAACTTTTGGGTACACATGTCAGCTAATCAAATAGTTATCGGTGAAACTAATCCACAGAGTAGGTAATATTACCTTAAGTAGCCAGCCCATTTTATTCATATATTTTACAAGCTCTGTATGTCAGTTAGCATACTAATACTAAATGCTCTTGCATTAAATTATTTTTCTGTTGCATGATGTGTGGAGGAGGATGGGAGCTGGCAGGCAAGGTACAGAATGTTTCTGTTTTACATAACCTCCATAATTTTGTTCATTTTTTTGTGTGTGTTTAAAATATCCTTATTTTATCTTCTCACTGAGTGGTGTATTTATTTATATTGGAAGATATCTCAGCCTAATTAAATACAAATGGGACATTACCACCAAAATGAAGAAAGGAATAGAATACTCAACTGCATGCGGGGCTGCTGTGTTTGATCATTACCATTTGGCCCAAACTTCTGAACATCCTTTAACCTTTGCAAATGCCAACCTGCAGGACTGGCCTCATTTTATGACTCAGGTGATAAATTAGGTAACCGTCATCACCCAACTTGTAACGAATAGTGGCTTTGCTCCTCAAAGCTGTCACATGGCTGCTGTTCACTTTAGCATCAGTGCACAAACGTTACAGTGCAAAGGTGTGAAGGAGCTGGAATTCAGTAACTTGGATTGGTTTAGAAGCCGCACAGTACATACTACCTTAACCTACTAGTTTACTATATGCTAACTAGCTGTGCATCAAACAACGTAGAGTAAAATTCTAAGAAGAGAGGCATTTACATTTAATTTTAAGAGAAAGAGCAACAGACACCAGTAAACTCTGGTGTATTCTGTGGGCTATGGGCAAAGATATATCTATGTATGTCCCACAGTTGTGACAAATGTGCCACTTTGGTCCTAGATGCCAGCTGTCAGGCCATATGTGCAGGTTCTAGGAATGAGAGTAAATGGGTACACCCTGTACTTTTTGCTCAAAATTGCCATGAACCTAAATTTACTGTATAAAAATAAAATGTATTAACTTTTAAAATCTACAAAATCAGAATACACTTATAAAGTACGTTACAACAAAGTACAAAGAAATTGCTCACTGTCCTATTCCCAATCATGGCTGTAACTTCAGTCATCTTTTGCTTTGCTTGCGACTGAGGTTTTGTAAACTTACATAGTAAAGATGCTTGACTAAAACACTGAGGAAAGAAACAATTGTTGTTCAAGGCAATTAGTCTGAGAAAGCACTATAGCTAGACTAATACTGACAGCATTTCTCTGGAACTGTTAGGCTAACATTGGACCACATATAATTCAATCATATTTGTTAAATACTTTCCATTTTAACTCTATACTTGAGAGATGGAATCAGGATGGATGTCTATTGGACTGAAGAATTAGTTCAGTCCATAAAGTGCTCACTAAATAAGCATAAAGAATTGAGTTTGACTCCCAAAATCATTTTAAAAAGTCTTGGGTTTGATGTCTACTTCTGGTCATAACCTCTGTATTTTTTTGTCACTGGTTTTTGTCTTCAAAACAATTAGTCTAATATAATAAAGATGATCATGATGATGTGTCCTAACCACGTGTTTGTTATTAATCATTGAACATTAATCTCACTAATTTGGCAAAGAAACAAACAAACAAAAACAAAACAAAAAAAGCACCAGGAGCAAGCATAACCAAAATATGGACTTGGTAAAGATAATTCCACGTATGATTTCTATGTTTTCTCTTAAGGTTACTTCTGAAACTTGCCAAAAGAAGAAATATGCTCTAAAGCATTTAAAATAGGTAAAGTACTTGGTAGACATTAAAGATGATTTTGATGTGCAATATGTAAAACATACAATGTCCCTATCTCTCATAGATTTTCTCTTAACGTGTGTTTTTATCACCTAGGATTGCCAATAAGTTATTACTTAGTCCTACTTATTATCTGCCCCATTGATATCAATACATTGTATCACATTTTAAGGGAAAATTGTGTAAAGAAATTAGTTTTTGTTTTTCATACTTTATTTACATTTCAAATGTTTCCCCCTTTCCAGATCTCTCCTTTGGAACCTCCCCATTGCCCCCTCCCCCTGCCACTATGGAGGTATTCCCCCCCCACACACACACACCCACTCTTGTCTTCCCTCCTTGGGATTCTCCTATACTGGGGGATCTAACACCCTCAAGCCCAAGAGCCTCTGCTCCCCCTGATGTCTAACAAGACCTTCCTCTGCTGCATATGTGGCCAGCACCATGGGTCCCTCCATGTGTATTCTTTGGTTGGTGATTCAGTCTCCAGGAGTATGGAGGTGTCTGGCTAGTTGCCACTGTTGCTCCCTCCATGGGGCTGCAAACTCCCTCAGCTCCTTCAGTCCCTTCTCCATGTCCTCCATCTGGGACCACACATCAGCCCTACTGTTGCTGCGAAGTGACTATTTTGTGTAAAGAGGTGCTGGGAATCACACTTCCTATTATCATCTCTGTGTACTTCATGCTGATGACAAAATGAAAATTAGCTTGTCTACAACTTAGTTAATAATTCATGTAAAATGTATCTTTTTTTCTCATTTACTATTGTGAATTTTTTCTTAAAATTTAAATATCTGCCTTTCTAAGTGAAAATTTCCATAAACATTTGTATTTATAGGCATAAGATAATAAAGGAGGCCAGGAGAAATAAATAAACCTACAAAAAATCTGTAGTACTGACTCTATGACAGTTTATGGTTCTGGACTGTGGCTATCGTGGTTTCTATCAGACATGGAAGGCAGAATGGTCTTTCACCTATTACACAATATCATTCCAAAATAATCATGCTAAATAATTATATTAAAGGACTATATAATAAAAGAATGATCTACTTTAATAATGTACAAATCATTAAAGTTATACTTTATTATATATATTTTTATAGAAATGATAGTCGATGTGATTGTTCCTCATGTTTCCAATGAGAAAATTCAGTTGAATCGGATGCTACCTAGAGAAATAAGTATTTCCTTTGCTGCAGAGAACAATTGAAACAAATATATTGAAATTCATGACTTACACTTGACTTCTGGCAATATAAACTTAAAATTCAAGGGTATATTGGTGTGCTCAGAGACAGTATGAGCCTACGTGAATACAGTTCCATCAATTAGAGACAACAGAAAAGCAAAGCTTGAACTGTTGCTTTTTATCATGCTATTACATCCTGATATATAAAAACATAAATATGCTTCAGATTTTATAGATCATATCTCATATAATAGGTGCTCATAGAATTTGAACATTTTATTAATATTATATAGAAGATAGTTTATTTCACCACACTATGTTTTTTTTTAACCAATACAGGAGTTCTGTTAAATATTGTTCATGTGCAAATTGTGCTGAAGTTTTATGAAACTTTCACTTTTTCTGAATAAGAATACTATCAAACTCGCCACACTGTTTTTCGTTTCACTTGATGAAATATCATAAAATATTATTTATTTAGGTCTGAAATATATTTTATCATTACTGTGCTGCTAGCTGAACAAATGATAAATGAATGAGTCATTGATAGATTTACAAATGAACTGGGAAAAATTTAAGAGGAAATATTATTC
Organism: Rhynchomys soricoides; assembly: GCA_019843965.1. Taxonomy (NCBI): domain Eukaryota; kingdom Metazoa; phylum Chordata; class Mammalia; order Rodentia; family Muridae; genus Rhynchomys; species Rhynchomys soricoides. The sequence continues at coordinate 15,736,541 of JADRCH010000027.1, forward strand.
CCTAAAATGAATCCCAAAGCCACAAATGTATGTTCTTATTTTCAATAGTAACATGCACAGATATTATCTCTTTCTCTGTCTGTCTCCCTCCCTTCCTCTCTGCATACATGCCATGCATGTGTATGTATGTGTGTGTGTGTGTGTGTCCTGGATGTTAACCACTTGTTTTAACTCTTTATACATAAAGACTTCATGCCTTATGTTATGGATTGAACTTATAGCAAATATCAAGTTGCCCTACTTATTATACTTATCAAATTTCTTAAGAATAATGCAGCATTTTAAGCAGGTATCAGAAGGCTTATGGCCTCCAGGAAGGGGGGTTTGAGAAAAGAGAGACGTTAGGAGAAGGAACTGTAGTAATTTAAAACTAGTGAATGTCAAGTTTGAGTCACCAGAATGACAGCCAGGTGGCAAAGAGCACTAGGCAACTAGAATGTGAGTCTGGATCACTTTGCTTTCGAAAGGTCAAAGCTAGATATATATATCTGTGAGTTATATGCATGGAAGTGATAGGGAAAACATAAGAAATGCCTGAGATCATCTAAAAGGGGAAATAACAAGGTAAAACATGAGGCAATATATTCTTGAAAGGATTTTCACTTAAGAAAGGTGGAAATGAAGTACAGAAGAATGTTGGCTAAGATCCTTCACTAGAATTATACTAGGGAAATAAGAAGTCCAAGAGTTACTAAGCATGATAACATTGGAAGACAGACAGAAAAGGCAACAGAAATGACCAGTGGGAGGAAGTACTAGAAAGCTATTTACTCCTAAGTTGAAACAAGTGGTGTCTTTCATCTTATAAGTCAAAACTCTAATTGTGCTTGATTAATAAATATATAAAACAGAAAGAATTAGATATACCCACTGCCCACAGTCATTGCAAAAGTCAAGATGTGTATGTGCAGGTATGAGTGCAAAGAATCCATGTAGATTTGTTATTTGTAATTTTCTTTGGTTTCTAAACCTTATGTTGTGAAGAAATTCAACTGTTAGCTACAGAAGAATGGTTGGTCAAAATTAAAGTCTACATACAAATAAATAAAAGCTAATGAGACTCATGAGAAGTAAGTTTTTGAAAGAAGCAAGAGACATTTGGGCTGAGGAGATGGCCCAGCAAGTACTGTCTACAACAAGGGGAGATGAATTAGGATCAGCATAACTCATGTGAAATCTGGAAATACTGAATACATCTGTAACTCGAGAGACGGGGTCCAGTGAAGATGGCCCATTCCTGAAATTGAAAGGCTACTCAGCTTAGATAATTGGTAAGCTCCACACTGAGTGAAAACCACTATCTCCAGAAATAAGTGAAGAGAGATTTAGGAAAACTTAAGGCACCCATTCCTGGCCTTCACCTACAGGTTCACATACCTACATGCACACATACACATGTGAACATACTTCTACACCCACACAACTTACCATGTGTACACACATATTCCACATGGAATAAAATAAGAAAATGAGCATTAGAGGTGATCTTTAAAAGGATAAGAATGATCCTGCTTCCTGCATGGGAATGAAAGGCAGGACACTTGAGGTTAATGGGCACATTGAAGGAAATCCTATGGTTTGGCTTTCATTTTAATTATTTGCTGTATTTGAGGACTTTATTTGTACTTTTGTATTTAGGAAGAGTTTGTAGATATCCTAACATTTCAGGGTAGCTACACATATGCCTTTGGCCCTCTTAGACTCTTAGAGCAGACAGTTCTAGAGTTCTGATTTTTAACTTTTTAAATGTTTCACATCTTCTGCTTTTGTCCAGACATACAAACCACCCCTCTAGATGAAGAGAGAAATATTAACTTTCTAGAAACAATTGTTTAGTTTAGAATATATTTCAATAGATTTGGATTTTTTCTAAATTAAAATTATTTTTAATATCTTCAGTCAAATAGAGCAATTATATTTTTTGGCTGGTAAGAAATTTTATTTTTTATTTTTCCAATCATACATAGTATTTCTAATGCAATTTTAACGTAGAGCTTCCAACTAAGAGAACTGGCTATAAATATGGTCATTTATTTTAATGAAAAAAGTGTCAGTATTTATTAAGAGTTATCAAATTGAGAGCTATATGTCTTTGAACAGCAACAAAAAAATATAAACATACAGCTATCTCCTGCATTGGAAATCCAATATTTCATACTTTAACAAATACAGACACAGACATACACACACAATTTCTTTTGTAGAAAATGAACAAATTATGTTGGTAAAGATATACTCCAATAGAGACATAATAATAATAATAATAATAATAATAATAATAACAACAACAACAATAACAATTGTATATTTTAGTCAAGTGTGACAACATTCCGACTCAATATATTTTTATTTTAATTTGCAAAAAAGTAATGGGAGAAATTTTTGAAGGTAATATGTGTAATGGAGTCATGAAACTCAGATTTTTGGCTTTGGGCTACAAGTGCCTTTACCTGCTGAGTCATCTGCTGAACCAAGGGGCCATAATACAAGATGATTAAAACTAAATAAAGAAAAACTAAAGAATGAAGCAAACAAATAAACAAAAAGCAGCTTATAAAATCACAGGAATTACAAATAATACATTCTTCTGGGTATGAAAATGTAAAGGAAGGAAGGTTGACTACAGGTGACAAGAGGCAACAATCAGCTGCTTATCCAGGCCCTGGAAACAGTACTAGAGTGTCATTTCTCATGGACCTCGAATGTAGATTTCACATTATAACCAAAGAAAGTCCAAAATATCAGCAAAGGTATAACAAAGGTTTAAGTGGATATGTCCATCAGGAATAATGGCAAACCCCTACCTCACCTCTTTTTATGTGCACTCATTTTATTCATAATTTTTCAATATCTCTTCTTCTTCTTCTTCTTCTTCTTCTTCTTCTTCTTCTTCTTCTTTTCTCTCTCTCTCTCTCTCTCTCTCTCTCTCTCTCTCTCTCTCTCTCTTACTTTTCTTTCTGTCCTTCATAACTTCCTTTCTTCCTTCCTTCCTGTCTTTCCTGTCTTTCTTTATAAATCAAATACAATATTTGAGAAGAGAGAAATTTGTAAAAGGACTGCCCAAACTGTCCTTTTAAAAATTTCCAGTAGGGTCAAAATATATGGGACTAGAACTGGGAGAATGCTAGGGAAATCGATGCTAGCTCTCAGTCCCATTCCAAATGAATTGAGCTATTAAAAACACAGAGCTACAAAGGAAACATTCTGTCACGGAACAAAGTCAGTGTGTTCTTGACTGACATAAGCAAATTGGAACTCTAAGAAGGATCAAGGCTGCAAATGGCTTTGAAAGCCATAAATTGTAAAATCGATATGCTAAGCTATTGGAAGTCCGTGTGAAAAAGCATGGAGCTGGAACACTCTAGGATCCTGCCTGGCACTCACTAACATTTACTATCCATTTTCAATAAATTAAATTTAAACAGTTTTTTCTTCCTTCTTGCCAAATAGGCTTATACAGTTCTTAGTAGAAATGGGAACATTTCTTTTGAGTAATCCGGGCCAGAAGCTATGAATGAAAGAAGGAAATAGCATGAAAGAGAGATGGAGAAAGACCATCATTATTGAGGCAAGCAGCAAGCTAACTTGCTTTTACATCCCAAATGGTGTCCCCTCCTGGGTCCCACCTTACAGAGCCCCTGCTCCCTCCCCTCCTCTCCCCTTCCCCTCTGATAAGAGCCCCACAGGAAGACCAACAGAGTCAACTAACATAACTCTTAATATTAAAAACAACAAAACAAAATGAAACAACAACAAAAACTGAGCAAGGCATTCCTTCTGGGCACAAATAAAAACAAATGCGTATGAAAGGAGAAATAGAAGCACACCTGTTTTAAAAGTGGAATATCAAGAACAATGAAGGGAGCAAGTGAAGGTTGAATATACAGAAAGAGAGAGAGAAGAGAAGGAAGGAAGATGAGGAAACAAGGGGAGCTGTAAGGGGTGAAGCATGAATGAATTCTGGATGAACTGTCATTTGGTTAATGTAGTTACCATCCATGTGAAGGTCAGTCATTTTCTGAGCATGAGTGAGCTCAGGATGAACAGTTTACACACCTCTCTATGCAGGCAGGAAGTTCATTAGAAGTTGCCTTGTACAATAGCCCCAGACATCTTTCACTATAAATTGTGGGCCATGTATAAACTCTGTTAGCATGTGGGCAGCACCTGTCTCCGCAATACCTGACATATTTGACAGAATGAGGAATGAAGTAGTCTAACCAAACCTCATCACTCTACCTAGATTTCATCTTAACTGGGACTTCCTCTGAGATGATATGGAAAAAACCTGAAGTAAAATCCAAAAACAGAATCAAAATTTCCTCATGAAAAGGCCCATGGAAAAGACGTTATAACAGTAGGACCAGGGAAATAACAGTGCCATTGCTTCCATGCAGGTCAGGGGTGGAAGGAACTATGCTTTATTTCTTAGGCTCTTGTGGAAATTATATTCTTTAAAAACTGAAATAGCATTTATAAAATAAAACACAACTAGTGGGTGATTTAGAAAATTAAAGCCATTCCCAATTTTTTAATTGAATCTACTAATACTTTGTCCCCTTTATGAAGTATTTTAGGCATTTATATTTGAAAATATCAAATTTGAGGATGTCTTATTAGATTTTTAAAAGGGCATGGTATACATGGAAAAATAGATAATAATTACCACAACTTAGTTTGAGCCTTATGCATAAAATTATGTCTGAAAAAGCCAATATTCAAGAAGTTTCTCTCAGTAATCTTGTCCAATTTTCTTCAGCCATTTCAGAATATAGAATGTTAGATAATTAGGACAAATCAGCAATTGCAACTAAATGTTAACAAGTATCCTGATTAAAATTACTACTCAGATAGAAATGCATGCTGTCTTTTTAAATATGTATTAATATTCTGTATATTAAATGTATGAGAAAATAATACTCTATTCCCATTTACAGCAGTTTTTATTTGTATATCTAATGCACCACATCAAAAATACATAGCATAAATGGGAACTTATTCACACACAGAAAATTGGCTTATGCATCTGTGGATCAGTATAAGTCAATGTGATTGAATTATCTTCAGCTAACTTACATATCCATAATCTATATGTACAAAAATTATATGATATGCCCTCATGCTTCTTATGCACAATAGGTATATTATATCCTTTAAGATTATGAACTTTAATAGAAAAATAGTTCTGTGAATCTGTTGGCTATTTTGAAACATATTTATGTAATTTTGGAATGTGAAAAGTAAACTTTAAACTTTCTAATGAAATAATTTATCCTAACATGCTGTAAATAAATAGTATCACAGAAAAAACATGACTACTACCAAGGGCTTCTGAGCTCCCTGTCTCATAATACTCATCTTGCTAACAAGGGTTTGTTTGCTGATGTTCTTTTCCAGCATTACATTTACAGTGATTTCTACTGAGATTAAAAAGCTTCCATTTTAATTGCTATATTACACCCAATTACATACTTATCAAATCAATTTTAATCTTGAAGTGGTGGCCTTTTGCATAAAGAAAACTATGTTTTCTGCTCCATCATAAAGGTACAAAGAAGGGCATGTGAGGTTAGAAGTAATAATTGTTTGGTATTTGCAATCTTAAGAAATTAGTGAAGACTATGTGTGAATTTATTGTGGTTGCTTTCCAATAATTCTAACATAAATGCATAGAATATCTGAAACATTATAATGTTGCTATAACATCCCCTTCTATAGGGGTGGTGGGAGAAAATGAAATTCTTTGTATACCCCCCGCAAAAAAAACAAAACAAAACAAAAATATGTTATTAAACTAGACTCAAAAAATATACTTCACATTACCCAGGATCCTGGGATGGCTCTGATTCTGAAGATAAATGGCCAGATTCTAGCCCAGGGCAAAGAATACAAATCAATGATATCAGGCATACCCTGCTCTTGACTTTGGGTACAAATAAATCACACAATATTTTCCTAGAAATCTTCCTGAACTAAAAAGAAGCAGAGTGGTAACATTGGATCAGGGTGTCACTGTAGCAGTAGTGCTTGTATATGCCTTTAAATATCATTTAAACTCATCATTCTTTTGTGAGCTAAGTAGTGATTCAACTGAAGACAAGGGGTTAATATGTAATGTTTGAAGAAAAATCTAGTATAGAGCAAGTTCAATCCAGAAATGTGGCTGCTCTGGCAATGGATCACATTCAAAATCCTTCTAGGTCTATGTGGTCTAGCTGGAAAGCAGATATGCTCTGTATTATAGTTTGTTCTGGCTGGAATACAGACACACCCTTAATACACACCTTTAACCCTTAACAATGTAGTTAAAGTTAGTTTGTAGAAGGAAGCAGACATGTTTGAAAGTGATATATAATTGAGGAGCAGGCAAAGTGATGAATCAGAGAAATATTTGACATAATGAGTCAAAAATAGTATACACACAACTCTCAGGAGAATAGCACATGAACAGAGATTCAACTTAAAAGAGCAGTAGCAGAGAGAGAGAGAGAGAGAGAGAGAGAGAGAGAGAGAGAGAGAGAGAGCAAGAGAGCGAGAGAGAGAGATTTACTAGGATAGCTTTACAGAGACTGGTTACATGTAAAGACAAAATAAACCAGAGAATGAGAAGGAACCAGAAGATTAGAACAGATTGCCAGAGTTAGTTTGAGGCCAAGGAGAGCAATTCACTGAGAAACTGAGAGAAGCCAGTTTGAACAAGTCAGCTTGAAGAAGAATTTGAACCAAAGCAACTGAGTTGAACCAGCCAGCCAGAGTTCATAGAGTTAGAAAGGGTGAGCTTATTCAGCAATAAGCCTCTAAGATGACACTTATATCAGGCAAATGAAAGCTACTTTTTCAATCATGATTCTAATACATAAATTTATAATTGAATTCAATTGTTGCTGGATTGTTTCATAATGTTATGTTCATAATTCAGAGAATGAATGCACAGATTTAATGGAAATATGGAAGGAGCATATGACATAAGCCATCATGAAGTTAAGAATCTAGAGCACAAGTTTTAGAGAGGACCCGACATATCCTACAGTGTACTGAATTCTGTGCCATATACGTTTATGGCTCTACTCAGACTCTTAAACACTACTTAGAATGTTTCAAAAGTGTTGATATTCACAAAGGAAATGGGACGGATATCATGAAAAACATTATTTACATAAAATAATATGAACAACTCAGGTAATAGTATTTTTGTCCTTATTAGGGTTTATTCACCAGAACCTTGTGTAAAACTCCTTTTAAAAAGTAGCTATCCCTTCTCATTGTTGAAGTTGCACTGGTATTCAGAAAATAAGTCAACTGAGAACTTGTACCAAAAGCCCTGCCCAAATGAAAGGAGATGCTCTGTGATTGCTTGCTGGGTGCCAAGGGACGTAAGGACTACTCCAGTGCCCTCTCTTTGATTAGGAAACCTTTGGTTACAAACACCCAGGCTTCTAGCATAGTATACTGTGTGAATGAGAAATGTTCCTGACTCAGCATTTGGAGCCTTGGTCACAGTTGGCAGTGTTGTTTGTGACATTAGGGAGGATTAGGAGGTATGGTTTTTTTCTCAGAAAGTATGCCACTAGTTTTGAGATCAAAAGACTTAGGACTTTTCCAGTTTACTTTCTGCTTTTAGCTTGTGGTAGAAAATGGGAGCTTTCAGCTTCCTACTGCAATCTACATGCCTGCCTTTCGCTGCCACTCTTTCCCACAATGAAGGACTCCTATCCGTCTGGAGACATAAGCCACAGAACACTTTTGCTTCATTCAACTCAATTGCCTCTATCATGGAATTTTATCCGATCGACAGAAAAGCAACTAACATACATAGAGATAATCATAGGCACCCAGATCCGAAAAACTGCGAATCGTCATACAATATGCATTGGATATCAATGTTATGTCTGACTCATATTTGAGGAACAGGAATATATCCAATGTTGGGGTTATTGGGGTGAAAGCATGCAGAGCAGAAAAAGCATGACTACAGTTTGAATATGGCTCCCAAACGCGTGTTGAAACGCATGAGCCATTTGGCAGTCTGGAGAGGTGGACTCTGAGGAGGTGAATAAATGTGGGAGAATTGCCCTTGTGTTTGGATGGATGTTGTTATCCTGGGATATAGGTAGAGCCCATGCATGGGCTTGCCTGAAGTTCTGCATGCAAGTTCCCTCTGTGTCTCAAATAAACTCACGTGCCTTAATTTTCACATTGTGATATAACAGTCCTTTATCTGATACAGAAATCAAATTCTTGAACCTCTAGGTCTGTAAAAACTATGAAAAATATATTTGAGAATATTATACAGAAATACTGTTGCACCATGTCTACCCATCTCCCTCCAGCTTTTCCTATGCCCCCTAATCCATCTACAGGATAAGACTTCCTCTTCGTGTGTGTGTGTGTGTGTGTGTGTGTGTGTGTGTGTGTGTGTGCTTAAACACAAAGAAAAATCCCGAGTCCAATTAACATTGCTTTCACGTACATGTGTTTAGGGATGACCCCATAAGATTGGAGTACAGATCAAAGAGCTCTTAGTGGTCATTGATTGTCTGCAGCTCTTTATCCATGGAAGGGGCCCTCTGAGATTCCCCCATATGTGCCCACATGTTAAATGGTGCTTCCACTGGGGAGGTCTTATTTTTGAAAGATTACCCAGTCTAGAGTTCTCTGATACAGAATTTAAAATAAAAACAAAGAAATAAAAAAATAAGCATATAAATGACCATAAATGCATATACCAATGTGAGCATTATCTATTAATAATGCATGACATAACTACCCAGGGCCCAGAGACCAAGTGGCTGTATATTGCTACATAAGTGTAGTGCTTATGTATGATTCAGGCAGCCTGATATGACACATTTTTTTTTAGGTAATGAGCCAATGGCTCTCCTCCTTTGTACATTATATCATATTGCAGTTGTTATTCTAAGATTCATAATCAAGGGTGGTTTTTCTTTTTTTAGTTGGAAATGTGGTTTTAAGAGCTTTATCCTAAGCCTATGGAAAAAATAACCTACATTTTTTGTATATCACATAGAAAACCTTGTGGAGATCATCAGAGGAAACAACATTCAGCCTTCAATGCAAAACTCATAAAAATAACAGCAATAATAGCAAAGAATGTGTAGGCTTATCTTAACAGTGATGAACACAATTTTAAAATATGATTTCTCTGAATTCTTCCATTTTTTCATTTTAGTTCACCAATATTTAAAATTTTAGAAGCAATTAAGGAATGTTTGAAAGTTTTATCTACATGTTGATGTGATTAGAGAAATTAGATAATTATTGTAAATAACTCTAACTTCATAATTATGGTTTGTGTTAATAAAATTCTTTTAATGTTAAGAAATTTTACAAAAACAACACAAGCTTTAGTTTAAAACTTTGAAATTTTAATTCATGTGTAATCACAGTTTTAAATAACAGTGCCATACAAATTATCAGTCTTAATTCTAGGTTTCTAAATGCAAAAATTATTATCTGCATGCCAAGCATAATCTCATGGAAGATATAAGGTTTTGCCTGACCACAGTATTTAATTACCATCAATCAAAATAGAAATTTTATTTTTTATAAATAACAGAATTTATTTAAATTCCAGACCTTAGAACATTTTATTTCCCTTTTCTCCCTATTCCCGTGGAATAAAAATCTCATAAAACTCAAAATCCAAATACACACAAGCATATATTCTATACAAATCATTCTATATAAAATCATGTTTTGCTATTTTTATTATTAATATGGTATTTAGAAAGAATACTTATGTCGAGTGAATCTTGAACTCAGTTTATGAAGACACTGTCATGTGTCACGCCACAATTAAATATTTCCTTTTCACTTTTAACTGTATGTATAAATAGAGCAAACACACATACTTACATTTGAATCCACATTCATTGTCTATCCACGCTGCTCTAACAAATTGTGATCAATTATGTGGCTTCAAAAATATATATCACAGTTCTGGGGAAGCAAGTTCAAGATACTTGAACTTTAAGGGTTCACCAAAGTCATATTTTTTTGATTCGTAGATGGATCCAGCTCAGTTGAAGTTCTAAACTGGGAGAAACAAGACATTGTTTCATTTTTTTAACCACTCTAGATTTTATTCCCCTCCCAGTCTACTCTCCTACTGTTCTACATCCCATACTTACTCCCAGCACCCCCGTCTACACAAGGATTCCTCCCCAACATGGCCCCCCAACACCACCAGACATCTAAACTCCCTGGGGCCTCCAGTCTCTTGAGGGTTAGGTTCATCTTCTCAGACTGAACCCAGATCCAGCAGTCCTCTGCTGTATATGTGTTGGGGGCCTCATATCAGCTGGTGTATGCTGCCTGGTTGGTGGTCTGGTGTCTGAGAGATCTCAGAGGTCCAGGTTAGTTGAGACTGATGGTCCTCCTCAGCTTCTTCCAGCTTTTTCCTAATCCAGTCACAGGGGTCAGCAGTTTCTGTCCATTGGGTGGGTACAAATATCTGCATCTGACTCTTTCAGCTGCTTGTTTCGTAGGGAAGTCATGATAGGTTCCTTTTTGTGAGCATTCCATAGTCTCAGTTATAGTGTCAGGCCCTGGGGCCTCCCCTTGAGCTGGATCCCACTTTGAGCCTGTCACTGAACCTTCTTTTCATCAGGTTCTTCTTCATTTCAATCCCTGCAGTTTTTTCAGACAGGAACAATTATGACTCAAGAGTTTGACTGTGGCATAGCAACTCCATCCCTCACTAGATGCCCTGTCTTCCTGCTGGAGGTGGACTCTACAAGTTCCCTCTCCCCACTGTCGGGCATTTCATCTAAGGTCCCTCCCTTTGTGTCCTGAGAGTCTCTCACCTCCCAGGTCTCTGATGCATTCTGGAGGGTCCCACACACTGGCAATATATATGAATGCTTGTATAAGTATATATGTATGTATCCGTCTATACTTATATAAACATAAATATGTAAAAAACCTATGGTCAAGGCTTACTCATTACTACACATACATATGTCCATATGCATAAATACACAAATACACACAGATGAACCATCGTGTACACATAAATACATTCGTGAATAAATTTGTTTACTTAAATGCATATCTATATACACACATTCATATACACACTTGCACTCATACATATTCATTTTCCCATAATTCATATATATAAACATATATATATTCACATAAACCATTTATATACACATATGCATGTATATGTATATACCATGATCACTATGATTACATTAATAAGCTAATTTTTACTATGAATGAACATAAAATTCAGTGGGGTAGAAAAACGTATGAAGGATTTATATACCCTTTCAAAAGAAGGATATTTCCTGAAGTGGCTGCCTTCACCCTACAATACTTCTCTGGCCTACACAGTGTCCTTAAAAACTTCTGGAATGAAGAATAATGTTTTTGTTCTTAAAAATTCAAGAAATTTTTGCCATATGGATGCAAAATTACCTGCAGAACTAGGCAACCAAATAACAGGTCTGATCACTATGAATGCAATAATAAAGTCGTTATTACTACGACTGAACATGAAATTCAGTGGGGTAGACAAAAATATGAAGAAATTATATACAGTATCATAATGTAGTCTCACAGCACAAAAGAAAAATGCACACAATAAAATAGAAAAGGTAACAGGGAACATATTCCCTGGAGCATACAGAGCGCCCAGACCTGTAACACTGTGCATAATATTGAGAATAATGATGAAAATACAAGTTACGCCTACAGGATTGCTGGCAAAACCCAGCACTTTTGCAAATATCAGTAATTTCAGTGTATGAAAAATTCTCACTAATGATCAAGACATGTGCATCAAAAGAGCAATGAGATGCCAACTCATTCCAGTTAGAATAAATATTATGAAAATCATTATCTAACAAGGGAGGTGAGGGTACAAGTAAGTAACATTTCCACAGTGCTGATCACAATGGAAATTACTGCACCCACTATAGGAAACGATGTGGCTGATGATACAGATAGATGCAGATACAGATACAGATACCATATAATGAATGTCCATATTGCCCAGCTACAAACAAATGAAATTATTTTGGTCAAAGATGTCTTTATTTGTTTATTTAATGGAATGCTGTTATAATATCCCGGGCATAAAATCAAAGAATCTACCAAGGTATCCATTGAAAAGATAATATAATTAAGAAATGTAGAGTACATGCACAAGGCACAGCTATTAAGCCAAAATAATTTTTAAAAATACAAGTTTGTATGCCGCAAAATAAATAGAGCTAAACAATGCTATATTAAGTGAAATATACTAGTCATCAAAAGATAGATACTGCATGTTCCCATTGCTGAATCTAAAATGAAAACCAATGTCTCAGAAGAATTTTAACAGGACCAAATGTTTGTTGGTTTACATGTTTACTAGTACTATATTGTTTATATATGTTTATAATAATGGAAATTGTTACAACTGCTTATGAAACGTATGTATTTATTTCAGAATCCATAATCCAGAATATTCATAGGAACACAGGCCACAATATCATTAAGTGGGAAGCACTCCAAATGCATAATATGTAAATAATAGTAATTTACATGATGAAGCATTAAAATTACTGACCTACAACTAATTATGTGAAACAAGTGTTGATCATAATAAATGGTATATTTATAAACAGTGTAATAGCTGGGCAGTGGTGGCACATGCCTTTAATTCCAGCACTTGGGAGGCAGAGACAGGTGGATTTCTGAGTTCGAGGCCAGCCTGGTCTACAGAGTGAGTTCCAGGACAGCCAGGGCTATACAGAGAAACCCTGTCTTGAAAAAACCAAAAAACAATAAAAAAAAAACAGTGTAATAATATCCTTTGATTACAGTTAGGTTAATATTATTTTAAGATGTCTTACAAAGCAAGCCTAAACAATATTTTGTTTGTTTGTTTGTTTTTGAGATAAGTTTTCTTTGTAGCCTGACTGTTCAGGAACTCAACTTGTAGACCAGGCTGGCCTTGAAATTACAGAGATCTGCCTGCCTATGTGTCCTGAGTGCAGGGATTAAAGGCATGCACCATCTTGCCCTGCAACACTGTTTTTTAGTGGAGTGTCTAGATGTTGTCCAACCTGTATATATTTTCAAACAACAAAAAGTAAGGAAAACAGAACTGAATGGAGCTATTTTCACTGCTGGAAAGTTTTGATCTAGGAAGGAGAATCAGGTGGCTCTAAGGGATAGGAACCTGCACACATTAGCTGATGTGTGGTTTGTTCTGCATCACTATGTCCTTTAGTTAAGTATGGATTCCAGTGATTTTATCAGTAACAGAATTATGCTGAAGGGCAAGTAGCTCAAATATGGTACTTATGATGCATGAAAACTGTAACATACTGATATTTGAAAAGCACTATAAAGGAGTTACGGCTTCCAAAAGGAAATGACCTCGACAAGCTTTAAGAACAAAATTAGTATAACATGTGACAAAACTAAATAAGACATGAGTCCATGTGGGGAGAAATTACTTTTATGGAAATACATTTTATTTATCCTAAAATTGCAACAGTGTTCCAAGAAAAGGAATAGCTAAATGGTTTTAAAATATTCAATTTCTCTATTAAATAACTGTGATCTGTAATCCAAATGATGCTTTAATCATCTGAAATGAAGGTGGAGATTATTCTAAATGCAATTTAAATTCTGAAGAAATTTCTTTGCATGGCACGCTATTTTGTTTTTCAGATCTCTGGGCTAATGCATCTTCATGGGAAATGATTATATTGTGGCATTTTAAAGTAGATAACATGTCTGAAAATAGTCAAATATATGTAAATCAGTGTATCAAGTAGGATCTAATGGAACTATTTAAACAGGCTTGTTGAAATTTGACCCATAATTGTGATCGTACCAGTGTGTTGTCAATTTTGCTTCCCATTGCTAGTTGATCACTAGGGGCCATAAATAGCCATGAAGTGTATAATTGGTGCTGCCTTACCATGAGTAGTTATTTAAATTCAGCTTCTCTGTGCTCCTCTGAAATCATGTATATTAGCAATAATAAAGCCACGAAATAAGTACATGCTTTGCAAATATAATCATGTCTTTATGAAAAGTGTTAGGCTGTTTTCCCCTTCCTTGAGCCATGCTAACCTGTAAATTCTTTGTGTTTACATTTGACAAAAGCTAACATTTAAGCCTCTTCTACGAACAGAAGATAATTTGGGCTTGTTTTGAAACACAGCCTTGTTTGGGGGAAAAAAAAATGAGATCAAACATTCTATTAAGAAAGGGGGTATCAGGAAAGGACTTAGGTACTTTTAGGATAGAATTACAGTGTTATCCCTTACCCCAATTCAATGTGATCAAGCACTCCAGTGAGACCTCCTTTATCAGTGTGAGATAAGAAACATGCCTGTCAAACCAATTTGCCAGGGTCACTGTGTCCCTTTTCAATCAAGAAACTTGAGGCCATAATGGTATTGACCCAGAACTGTCCAGGTTATGCATTAGCATAATGGCTGATCAACCTAATGCATTTTAATGCCATTAACAAGTCCTCATCCCAGGAAGAAAAAGAAAGCATGCAAAGTTACAATATTTGCTTTATTGTGGCCACATTTGCAGATGAGAACATTTTCCCTCTCCGTTTCATAGACTGAATAGCAAGTTACACTTCTTCTGGCAGAGTCCCAGAACAAATTACTAGAAAGACAACATTTCAACATATTCCACATCAGGAGTGCCATTGACCCTAGTTAGGCAAAAGTCTAACCTAAGGTCTCATAAACCGTAAATTTTAGATAAAATTTCCCTAGAATCTGAAGAAGTAAAATATTGACTTACCCAGTGTCTTAGGGTTTCCATTGCTTTGCATAGACACCTTGACCAAGGCAACTCTTAATTAGGGCTGGCTTACAGGTTCAGAAGTTCACTCTCTTATCATCATCATGACAGCATCCAGGCAGACATGGTACTGGAGAAAGAGTTGAGAGTTCTACATCTTGATCTGCAGTCCAAAGAAGCCTGTCTCCCAGGAAGCCAAAAAGAGGGTCTCAAAGCCCTGCCTCACAACAAAACCCCTTCTCCAGTGAGGCCACACCCACTCTAACAACACCATACCTCCCAACAGAGCCACTTCCTGAGCCAATCGTATCCAAACCACTATTCACAGTGAGTGAGTGTTTAACATGCTTCATGCCTGGGCAAGGAAGTAGGCACATGGCCTAGCCACATTGGTATTCATGTAGGATTTAGGCAAGCCTGAAGCAAGAAAAATCAGTTACAAACTAGAATACTAGAGACAGATAGATCCACAATTAATACAGGAAAGATTACTACCACAGACTGGTAAAATTGAGTAGTCCAGACTAATGACTGCTTGAAGCAATGGTTCAATAAATGGAGGTAGAAAGATCCAACCTGCTTCAATGCTATTTTTAACCTGAAGTGGTTTCCTAAACTTGCAGTACTCTCCACAAATTACTGGTTTTGATGGACTCTGAAGTTGGAAGATTTGTTTGTGACTCTAAGATTCAGACTTACCTGGTAGTGTAATGTCTAACCTCTTTTGTTACATATGCTGTTTGGTCCTTCTAAGGACAAGGAGACCTTATGAAAAGGTGTTTCAGAAGACCACATACACCGAAAGAACTCCAAAGTGGTACCTCCACTCTACTGGCAGATACATCTTAACATTAAATAAGTACGGCCTTACTGACTTAATCTTTTTCTCTGTTAATACTGTTTTTATTGTTATTTATAGTAGGCACCATATGGTTTGATTTGTTTTACCATCATTTTGTCTCTCTTAGTGAATGAAGTGTCAACCGCTCTAAGAGGTATAGACACTCCGGATGACCTAGTACAATGGCTTATTGAGATTCATAGAGTTCAAAACTAGAACCATAAAAAATTAATATGACTTGAGGATGATGATAGTATTTGATATTTCCTAGGGTAAATGTCTATAGTAAATTACATTTACTATAAAATGTAATTTTCATGAACATGGATATATTGTAGTAAATAGCAGAATCCTTTCCCTGCTGAGTATTATGTACAGTGTGTAAAATACTGACTAGCTATTCTCTTCATTAACTGCATTGAAATGTGAAGATAAAATGCAGTATGGTGCTAATTTTGAGAGAAAGAATAAGATCAGAACAGTCAATTCTACCACAAAGTCTTTAATTGTATTATTTTTAATTGCCTGAAAGCTCTGAATGTGTGATCTCTGTCATGTGACCTATATTTTAAGAGATGATCCTGCCTTTGTAAATCCATCGCTAAGCCAAAGTGCCCACAATTAGCAAGTGAATTTTTCATAGGATTGTGCACGTAGATTTGCTTAGCCTTGGGAGACATCTTGAAGGATGTGTCCTTAGAACATCTAACAAGAACAAAAGAAAAATCATGTTTCCAAAGATGAAATTCTCATTAAGTTAGGAATTTGCTAATATTCTTTAGAAATTATGGTTTTTTTCCCATTTTGTGAGGTATGTTTAACTATATTTTATAAAATGCTCACAAACCTAGCCATCATATCCCAGGTTCAGTTGGAGAAAATAAGGAAAAGGACATTGTCAAAAGTGATGAAGGTTGAAGCACAACAATATTTTAAGGAACAGACTTAGAAGTTGGCACAGAGCATTCTCATGGTATTGTAGAACTGAATTAATCACATGGCCACACTTAACCCAAAGAGTATGAGAAAGTAATTTTAAATTGACCATTATACTTGACGTGTGCACTAGATACAGAAAGGTGTTTAGTTTAACTTTTGTCAAAGGAAGAGATATTTTAGAGGGTACCTATCATTCTGCCACAAAGTGATGTAGACCTAAAAATGAAGATATGGAAATAAACAATTGAATTTAGCAGGAGTAGAGGAGTGGAGGACACAACAAAGTGGCTTTTGTAACTCTGTCACATTGGATTTATTTAATAGCACTTCATTTGACATTTTAATATATCTAGTGATAGTGTCTTCACATGGGTATATTGTAAGGAGAACTTATAGCCAAATGACAGGAATGTATTAGAAGGCCCTATGGAAATCTAAGCATTTTAATAATAATGCATAAAATATAATTAAGGTCCAAGAATACAAATGACTACCATATAAAGATTTTGTGCTATTTTGAGAATAGTTAAAGAAATCAAATAAATACATGTCCTAGGTGTCATTTTCATCATGGATATTTAAAGATTCAGTCAAACTATTCAGCTACTGTCTGCTTATAGGAAATCCTTCTAATCCAGCATAAAAACTACCATAAATATGAATTACATCCAAAATTATGGGCAGGAAGCAGTTCATTTGTATGAGCCCTATATCATGAATTATATTCTAATTGCCTATCCTGTCAAGTTTCTATACTGCTAAATATTCAGCCAAAGCAAAAAGGGAGAAAACCTCATTATACATTGAGCTGGATTTAAATGGTTTCTTTGAGGAGGGGAATTTTATAAAGCAAACTCCTTCAGACTTAGAGAAATTAATGAATGTCCAAAAATATATTAAGGTATTTCATTATAAATAAACTATAGCTTAATTAAAAACAAATTATAAATCACTTATATTAACCCATTAATTTTATTTATTATTTTAAGTTCCACAGGAGAGGAAAGTCAAACTTTTAGCCTGTTTATTTTCATCATTAGTGTTCAAAAATATTGTTTTATTCATATTTCATATGCTTCAATTTTTGGATTTGTTTAAAGTGCATTAAAGCACATATGAGTTCATTTGATAAGAATGGACAATAACCTACAAATTGTAATTTTGATCATGTATTCTTATAAACATGAGGCTCTCGTTTACATTCTGTTTATCTAGAAGCCTTTTTAATCCACCGCAAGCATCTTTACTTCTTTATTTCTTACACCATGCACCCTGGCCTTAGAATAAATTCCATGTAACTTTCAAGACTAGCATTCTTGTTATCACCAAAATGTTTTATGTTGTCTCTACCTGGAAGTAAGGCCTATCTGTTTGCCCTGTGTGTGCACTTATCTGAAATATCATACAGCATATTTTACATGTAGTATTTTATCATGTCATACAGCTTGTCTCTTGAGCTTTAAGTTCCTGTCTGATTAGCATGGGCAACATTACTACCACTGCCTAGCACAGGATACTCAGCATAGAGTGAATGCCAGTTATAGTTACATCCTTTTTTAAAAAACAATTTTACTTTTTGAGTATGTATACGTGAGAAATGTGTCAACGTCCCTCCTCTCCAGACCCGCATTCCTTTCTGTACTACTCACATCTCTTCTTTAATGATTATTGTTTTGTGTACATATATGTGTATTGTGTACATGTATATGGAACCTATTGGGTCCATTAGCTTTGCTCATATATACACACGTTTGACTCCTTGGGATTGGGCATCCTGTGCAGGCGCTCATCCTAGAAGTGAGATTCTCTTCTCAGAAGTAATTGACAATTTATAATTTGTCATCTAGAAGTGGCACCATGTGGGATTGCTCTTGGAAATATTGGCATACTGTCATTATGCAGGTCTCGTTCTAGCAACTATGTTGTGGATTGTTCAATGCAGGAGCTTCCCTTATAAAGAATATTATCTCACAGATGCCCTAGTCTTTTGTAATTTTCTTCCCTGTCTTCTGTAATGCTCCCCAAGCTTTAGGTAGAGCATTGCACTGTAGATGTTTTCTTGGGATTGAGCACTACTTAGTGACTTCTCTGAATTTTGACTCTTTGCAGATCTTTGTAATAGTTATACAATCTGTTGCAAGACCAGCTTCTCTGATGTAGGGTGAAATGTAGGGTGCTGCACTTATGTGCAGGTGTGAGGATAAAGATACACTTAGAAATTATATTTGTTTAGGAAAATTATTGTAGAAGGTTCCGTACTTTGTTCTACTACATCTCCAGCCATGGTTAGTTGACTAGGTCTATAGTATCTGTCAGGGATCATCTCCTGTTGAGCAGGTTTTAAGTCCAAGACAGCTGATGGTAACCATGAAGATAAAAAACAACTACTGTTGCCCCATTGTAGGTGTCTTGCTGGTTGAGTCATTGTTGTGATTCAAAGGCTCTACTCCTAGGTAAGACTACCAGTTGTGTCCCTCCCTTGACATATGACATGGCATCTTTGGCGATTGGGAAAGTTGGTCCTCAGTACGACAGCATTCAGCTTGATTCCTTGTGTCTGAAGTATGTGATGTCTTCAGCAAGAGGCTCTTCCTTCATGCTCTGGATAGCAACCAAGGACAACGGCAATGGCCTGTACTGTTTTGGGGAATCTCTTGGAGTACCTGGGAACAGGGAGATTTTCCTTAGAAACAAAGCTGAGATCGGATACTACTGTTAACACTTTTCTTTCCTCCCTTTTTGATGTGGATCAAGAAACTTTTCATGGCTCAGAGAACATCATGGGAGAGATAACAGAAAGAGTATAACAGCTAGATGAAGGCATGGGGTGTCTTGGGACAGCATGGCCTTTGTTTTCTTGAAAGCTCAGCAACTGTCTTTACCTGCACAAGAACTAGTTCAGATTGGGCTTTTCAACTTTCCTAAGTGGATGAAAGAGGAGCCCATGAGTCCCTACCCCTTCCTGAGGTAGTTATGCTTCCTATATAGGCAGTTAGTACTCCTGTAAGTATACCTAATTACACTCGTAGGTATACACACATACAAACACACACAGAGTCAGACAGACAGACAGAGAGGGGCATGAAATCATAGTGGGAACTAATTGTTAAGAGGCATCAGGAATGGGAGGATGATAAGGAAATAATGGCAAGGTGACTGTGGCCAAATAAATAATACACTTGTATAAAAAATCAGTTAAAGCCATTAAGTACAATTAATATATGATAATACATCTTAGCCTTGTGTTTATTTGGACTGGAAATGATAAGTGTCATAACAATTCTGATTTACCACACTCCAGCAAGTATAGATAAGACAGGCACGAACAATCTTTAATACACATCTCAACCAGTCATCTTTAAAATAAATAAATATTTTCATCCATGAGCACTTTGCGTTCCCATGGCAACTTTTATTTTTTCTTAATCATCAAGTAGTAATAAACTATTATTGTGATATCTGAGTTCATCTAACTTGTGCTGGTGGCTCTGGTTTTCTAAAATTTTTGTTAATTTTGTGATCCATTAGAAAACTCTGTATGTCATTTCATCTTGCTGATAAATAATGCTTTTGTGTCTATCAAACAATTATGAAGAATATAAGTTTAAAAATCCCTGCCCAAATTATGTGGGTAAATTTGACTTGGTTTTTTATTTAACTGTAGATTAAGTCACAAATAATAGTTAAATCTTATATTTTACTACTATAATTAGCTTTAGTATAATGTGATTTTAAACTCAGTAGAATTTATAAGAATGTATCAAATATTAGCTTAAACTCTAAAATTGTGTTTTAAATATAGCATTTTTCAAGTTAGATTCTTTCCACTAGAAAGTTAGCCCTGTTCCCTGCTCCTTCTTTGTACCAGTCTGTACACTTTGACATATGTCATCTTGCAGTAGCACAGTACTGACCTTGCCAAGGACCAAGAGGTGTGTCTTGAGGAATTATAATCTTTTGTGACTCGATTTATGTGATTACTGTGTAAAGCAGAGCTTGTTCAGCACTGATGGATGGCGATGCTGCAGGTATTGACTGATCTTCAGAAATATTTATATGACAGGTTCCCTAAGGTTTTGTACATTGTAGGAGAGAACAACTGCATACAGAAAAGAAATGAGCTATGAGTCAGGTTTCAGAGCAACGCACTTCATTATCATATTTCTTCCATGCCTAGTCTAAAGCTGAACAGTTGCAAGTGCGGGGGCAACAAGCAGCATTCAGATAAATACCCTCTGCCCTTTCTGGCCACCACCTTCACAGGGAGATATTTACAGTCCAAAAACCACTTTGTTTTTGAAAAGGCAAATAATATGTTCAAAATCAAACCCTACTTGAATGACTTAACTTCTAAGTTCAACTTCTTCTTTTGATAGGTTTCTATTCTAGGAATTGTGGACATGTAGAGACCCGCACACCACAAGAAGCTCACTCGGCCTATTCTGGCAGTCTGCATAGTTAATTTTTTCCTCACCTTGATTTAAAGTTCCTCCTATGATTTTCTGTATCTCCTTGTCCAACTCATATATAAAAGTCTTCCCTTTATACATTGAAATTTTTATTAAATATTCAATTGGAGTCACCAGAAGAAACGATGCCTTAACTAAGCTCAGGATTTTTAAGAGCAGTGTTTCAACAGTGATGCCTTGAGCCAATTAATCAGGTCACACTAGGAAAAACCATCTACAGGAAAGGAAGGGTTGGTAAGAAGTTCTGCAAATGAACACGTTAAATAGCGTGAGACACCGTGGCTCTCTGTGAAGTTCTCAGTAGCTAAGGGCTGAAAGTGCTAGAAGCCCACATCTGTTCTTTAAACAGCCACATGAGGCCTCTATCGATTTTCCTCCATGGGTATTCAGTTATGTGAAGCAGTCAAGCCCCTATTTAAGGGTAAATTTCTTTTCAGAAATGACTCAAAGTTTGCCATTTTGCTCCTTCATTATATCAAGAATCTATCACTTTTTATAATATCTTATTTACTAAGATATGTTTTCTCACTAGAATTCAGGAGGGTAAGGAGGAGACAGGAGAATTCTTTATTATATGTTTTTTTTTTTTTTTTTGGATATTTTCTTTATTTACATTTCAAATTTTATCCCCTTTCCTGGTCTCTCCCCTTCCTGGAAACTCCTATCCCATTCTCCTCCCCCTGCTTCTATGAGGGTGTTCAAACACCCATCCACCCACTCCAGCCTCCCCGCCCTTGAATTCCCTACACTGGGGCATCTATCAAGCCTTCATAGGACCAAGGACCTCTCCTCCCATTATGTCTCATAAGGCCATCCTCTGCTACATATGTGGCTAGAGCCATGGGTCCCTCCATGTGTACTCATTGGTTAGTGGCTTAGCCCCTGGGAGCTCTGGGAGTCTGGTTGGTTGATATTGTTGTTCTTTGTATGGGGTTGCAAACCCCTTCAGCTCCTTTAGTCTTTTCTCTAACTCCTCCATCGGGGACCCGGCTCTCAATCTAGTGGTTGGCTTCTATCATCTGCCTCTGTATTTGTAAGGTTCTGGCAGATCCTCTCAGGAGACAGCTATATCAGGCTGCTTTCAGCAAGCACTTCTTGGCAGTCACAATAGTGTCTGAGACTGGCCCACCTGGGGATCCATCCCATCCATATACAGTCACCAAACCCAGACAGGAGAGTTCTTTCTAGGTGAGATGACTTTGGCTCCCAGACCTAGCAGGCACTTAAGCTCTCCCCTAAGGCATTCAGTTGGTGCTTTACCTAAGTGTCTCTGATCATGAATGAACCTCTCTATCCCAGCTGTTAATTTCTATCACTAGCAAAGAACAGTTCATCAGACCAGTTCCATCTTTGTTTGGCAGAGTGTGCATCATCTCCTCCATCGAATCTGTCATTCAAGACTCTATTCCTCTTTAGAAACAAATGATGCAGTGAAAACTGCCAGAGAGTAGTGACCCTTTTACCCGCTGTTGCCTTTCTCTGTCAGGGTACATGCTTGGAGTGTGTGAGGGAAAACTGCTTTCTCTGTTTCTGTTTTATCTATTTTGAAATCTGGTAAGGTGTGACAATATTTCTGACATCTGACATCTAAATTCTTGGATGAAACACCAATTTAAAAATTATTGTAATAGGGACTGCAGAGATGGCTCAGCGGTTAAGAGCTCTGGCTGCTCTTTCAGACTTCCTGAGTTCAATTCCCAACAACCACATGGTGGCTTATAGCCATCTATGATGTGATCTGATGCCCTCTCCTGGCATGCAGGTATATTTAGAGATCGAGTACTCATACCTCATACTCCTATTTATTATTATTATTATTATTATTATTATTATATCTTTTAAAATATTATAATAAATACAATCTGTAGAGCTTAACCATTTATCATTGATCTCACAAGCATTTTATTTTTTTCCCACAAACCCTTTTTTCTTTTATTGAAGATAGAGTGAAGTTTTTGTTTTAATATAATATATTTTGATTATGGTTCCCCTCCCTCTGCTCCTCCCAATTCCTGCCCACCTCCCCGCCCATTCCAGCTCCCCCTTTCTGCCTCTTTAGAAAACAAGCAGGCATCTAATGATAATAATAAAATAAGATACAATAAGTGTGACAGCTATTTTTGGTTAACTTGTCTACACCTGGCACTAACAGGATACACCTATGAGTGATTTTTTTAATTAATAAGTTAATTCAAAGAGAGAAAAGAATGAATTTGCTTATTTGGAAACTGGATGTTTGGTGTTTCTACAAATTTCTATTTGTAAGATTAAAAATCAAAAGTAACAAATTCAATATTAAATATAATATCCAGATCATAGTAAAAACTGATGCTAATATTTCACAGTTTCAGTTTTAAAACTACAGGGTAAAAGTTGTAGAGATGGTTCAATGCGTAAAGTGGGAGTAGTATGTGGGTGAATATCTGAGTTCAGCTACTTAATACTAAAAGCCAGGAGATCTGTGGTAGGCTATAAACCCAGTGCTGTTGGAGGACAAAGGTAGGTAAACACTGGGGCACACTGGGACTCACAGCCAATAGTCCTAGCTGAGTTAGCAGGCTGCAAGGACAACAAACAAGCAAACAAACACATCAAAGAAGACATCTGACATTGTTCTCTGGCCTCTGACACACAGTCAAGGTCTACCCCCCCACCACACCCCCCCACACACACTGGCCAAACAAATACTTGCAAATTAGTCTCTGAAATGGAGAGCACATTGCAAATTGAACAAAGAAGGTAGAGGCTGAGGAGGTGACTCAGGTAGTGGATTTCCACCATCCAGAAGAGCCTGGATTCGGTTCCCAAACTTTATAATCCAGATATGCTAATGCACACCTGTTATCTCAACATGGAGACAAAAGGCAATATTCACTCACTGTGTTTTCTAGATGAGTATCTGAGACTTCCAATCAACTCTTTATCATGCATTCTCTTTCATTCTCTCACTTTTTCTGCCCCCTTTCCATCAATTTTCTGGAGTCAGTCTGCTGTTTTACTACCTGCTTTAATTTTTTTTCTAAGAATAAACATAATGTGCTATTAGTTCTGGTTTCTAAGAGTGGGAACGGTGAAGTGGTTTGGTAGGCAGAGGCAGGCATCCAGCAAGCAAACTCATGACTTGAGTTTGATCCCTGGACCCCACATAAGACAGAGAGAACCAATTCTAAAAATTGTGAAACACTGCATGCATACATCCATGTGTACATATATGCATGCACATGAAATGATAATGATGTATACCTTTACATTAGTCAGCAGTGCTGTGCGCCGTGTGATGCCCTCTTTATCTTGTAGACTTAGCCCTTTAAAACCCTAAAGATCCATAGATTCAATCAAGCACTGGTAAACGCATATCATAAGAAGCCTTCAGCTCTTGCAAATTGGAGGAAGCCACATTAAGATAGAAGGAGCAAAATAATGAATACAAAATTAAGTTCAGGGCCTTGTAAGGGACCCTTGCAAGTGAGGGCCCAGAAGCATCATTAGCTGCACAGCAGATCCGCCTCTGCATGGCTATATTAAAAGCTTTGAAACATCTTTTACACTTTTTTCTACCCTCTAAAACAGTCATAATTAGATAGCTGCTTCCTGATGTCTCTCCCCTAAGTTATATAAGAATAAATAATGAAAGAAACATGTTAGCTCAGATCTTGCAGATCTTCTTCTTAAGTGGGTGTTAAATATAAAAGCTACTTCACAGTAATTAAGTGACTCTTTTTGGTAAGCACAAATATAGTGTACAAAAACATAATTTTGGCTCATCCGACACTTTTACTTATATAACTAATAGTGATGCCAAGTAATATTACTATGTCTGTTAAAATAATCCTTTAGTGCAGGACATGGTAAATAGAGTAGTGACTGAGTTCTTAGACAGCTCCTTATTGTGCTCAAAAAATGACTTCAAAGCAATGAATCTGCAACATGCTAGCTTTCCTCTGCTTCATCATTTTTATATAAACCTTAAAATTATGACCTCAAGGGTATGGATCTATTTTTATCATTCATTGAAAAAAGCCTTCATCTTGATTCTTATTGTAAATAACGGACTCTACAATGCTTGTCCCTTGTGTTATATTTGATGGCAACTAATTGTTAGTTGGTTTTAATTATACATCATAGTCTTTGTTCTGGAGACAATCCAAAGAGTATATCATCTTGGTGTGTAATTTACTGAAACAGTTTCTAGGCAGCCTGCCATACCAAAGACCATGTGGTACAATAGTCATTGAAATTAGAAAAAAATATTGGTATACGTATTTGAATTAAGGATTAAGGGGTAGTTCTGTACATCATGGCAAGCTGTGCAAAGTGTTAGTAAGGCTTAAATTCAGTTATAGGCTTGTTTCTAAGTATAATTATAGTAATACACACACATACACACACACACACACACACACACACACACCTGGAATAATGCTTTGGTGAACGCTGCTTCTGAATTACTCATGGATATTGATATGAATTTTTTAACAGGTGAGAAAATATTACTTGCATCTGAATACTGGCCAAGACACAACACCAAATTATCCCATTCCAAAATGTAGACTTCTTTGGCCTTTTGAAATAAAGAGTTCAAACTCTGCTTAATATTTGCATGTGTTAAAGATAATATTTTACCAAATATTTAAAATTAGGAAAAATATTCACTCTGTATTTTAAAGGATGAATTTATTTTCATGATCTATAAAGCAGATACTGTTAGATACCATGGAATCCATAACTTATTCTCTCTTGGTTATTTTTATTTAAAAACAAAGAAAAATATCTTAGATGTGGGCAAGGGAAGAAATACTGTTTCTTTTTGAAATAAATTGTGACTCCCTCCTTTGTTCATCAGAGCATGTATCTGAGAATTTCTCAAAGCAAGTCTCAAGCTATCTTTCAATGGAAATAAAACAAAGCAGAGAAACAAAGCAGATCTTGCAGAAGTAACATTAGCTATATAGATAGAGGCTGACATTTTCTTTTCCTTATTTCAGACTTATGCATATCACATGACTGATAAAAACATTTTTTAAATTAAAATGTGTTGTAATGTTTTATTATTTACTTTGAATAAGAGAATTTTAAAGTGTGTTACACATTTTATTTGCTTTCAATCATTTCCATGGGATGCTCCAATTCATTCAAAAAATGAAATACTGTGTTGTATTTCAAAATAAGGGGGAAGTTGGTTATTTGTCTTTTAAATTACTTTTCTTCTAAACTCTAAAAATACATTATTTTAAGAGTCATTTTAA
This sequence comes from Rhynchomys soricoides, assembly GCA_019843965.1. NCBI lineage: Eukaryota > Metazoa > Chordata > Mammalia > Rodentia > Muridae > Rhynchomys > Rhynchomys soricoides. Next base: position 15,762,829 of record JADRCH010000027.1, read on the forward strand.
AGAATGTATAACATAGGGTAAAATTTCATTTAGTAAGCTTTGACCTTTAGTCATATGCCAGGAAGAGTGTGTACATAAAAATAAGACTGATACCCTTCAATGGCATAGGGACAGACAGTGTCTGGGTAATTTGGTTAAAGCATCATAGTAAATGATGGTAAGATCACAGATTCCACTTATGGACCAATTAGCTTGTCTTTGCTCTTCAGCCATAGATTGCACATAGATTAGATCTCTTCACGGCTTTGTGCATTTGTACTTTATCTTCTTCAAAAAGTATTTAAAGACCAAACAATAGAGCTATACAGAATCCAGAAACTCAGTAAAAGTTAATACAAAAAGCCTCTGTGGCCTTATTTCCTAAGACTGCTGCTATAAAATATAAAAACAGAAATTGAAATATGCTGATTAATATAAGCTAGAATGTTTAAAACGAGTTTTCTATGATTTATTTTTATGTATGCATATACACATGTTCAACATGTGCATACATGTGCTCACAGAGGCCAGAAGAAGTCATTAAATCCCCTGGAACTGGAGTTAAAGGTGGTTGGAGCTGAATGACGTGGGTACCAGGAACCAAATCCCACTCCTCTTTAAGAGTAATGTGTTTTCTTAACTGCTAAGCCATCTCCCCATTCCCTAAAATGCTTCTAATAGAGTAAATACATTAAGCAGTTATCTAATTTATTTATTCAGAACTAAGCTTAAATATAAAATGCATTTAAAATTGAAATAAGTATAAAATATAAAACACTATAGCTATACTAATGTATAGCTATAAGGGTTCCTTAGATGTAACTATATACACAAGCCATATATTTAGAATTCTCTGTTAAGCCCCGTGTGACTTTCCTCTAAATTTCTGCCTACAACTCATATTTAAATTGTTAGATGGTATTAGGATGTTAATAATCACCATTATTTATTTGTTTGCTGAAGGACGTTCCATGATAAAAAAGGATGAAAAATGCAGTTCTGAATGTATTTCTCGGGATATTTAACACATTTATGTATATGCTTATGATTTCATCTACATTATCTTATGATACATTAAGCAGATAGCTCCTTTGAATGTCACAATGGTTATTAGACATTAATTTAGAAGAGCACACATTATGGAACATATTCATACTTTAATCAATAGCTAAATATTTTAGAGAAACACAGATCAAGGACTGATAAATTGAAGCAAGCTGTAATCTTAGATGAATATGAAGTACTATTATGAACAAGGCTTTCAGGACTTTATCAACTTTGTGATATAATGAAGAATGGGTATTAATTGAGTTTTTATTACAGCATGTGGCAGAAATATTTGATCATGGCCATTTTATCTACAGTCGTGTTCTTAATACTAATACTACCATGCGTTTCATTGTGAGAAGAACTATATTTGAGATTAGCATTTACGGCTTGGGGATAAGGATGCCCACATACCAACAGCTGGTTGTTCTGGTTAAAAGGCAGCATTGTGGAGGTGATCCTCTCCCTCCATCTTTATTGACATTGAGATCAGTTTGTCAGACTTGGGCAGCAAGGGTTTTTATTCATTAAGCTGTCTTTCTGGCCCTGCTCTGAGAGTTATATAAGCAAATAGTCCTATGTTTATGTAAAATAATAAGCTGGATTTGGTGTATGTGTGTTTGTGTCCCACACAACAACAACAACAACAGCAACTCCACAATGTTGTGTCCCGACCTCTGTAAACACTTCATGCCCACACCCCCAATCTATCCATGCTAAAAATAAATAAAATATTTTTAAAAAATTAAAATTCAGGGTATCATTAGTAAGATAGAAGAGGAGGATAAGTATGGACAATAAACAAAGATTCTACTGCGCATGTGTATGAGAGTCTGTCTGTCTGTCTGTCTGTCCTAGATTCTGGGCCATCCCACATTTGTTGTGCTCTTATTATGTAGCATTCTTAGTCACAAATCCTGTCTTGAAATCATAAACCGGTATTTGTCGTAACTAAACAAAATGTATCTTACAGATAAACTGCATTTTGGTCAAAATGCAATTTTGTCTTGCATATATAACTTTGAAATGAAACCAATTTAATGTAAAATCAAGATATTTAAAGTCCATCTTCCTGCTCTGGTTATTCTAGTGTCTTTCAGAGCTTTTCTCCCTTATTAACTGCTTCGCACATTAAAGCACATTGATTACCAAAGAATATAGGCAACTGAGTGAAGTTGGGAGTGGGAGATGCCATCCTTCCAAGGCAAGGCCATGCCAATTGTTTGTCCTGTGCCAAATGCTTGTCTCTGATAATACAGTCAAGTAACCTTATAGGAGTCCAGCAAGTTATACCCAAGAATATAAGTAGATGAATATTTCATTATATACACATAGTAGAAATATATATATATATATATATATATATATATATATATACAATAATAATTAATGAACTTGAAAGACACTGAGGAGGTATATGTAGGAGAGTTTGGAGGTTGTAGGGAGGAAAGGAATTAAATTATAATCTTTGTAATTAAATTATAATCTTAAAAGTAAACAAAATGAATTTGAAAATATAAATAAATTTAGGTGGAAAAACACATTTGTGAGGTTAATCAACAGAAAGAATTAAACATATTTTCTTTTGTGCATTCATTTCTGAAAAGTTTTTTGAATAGATGAAATATGTCTATTTGTAGAAATATCAAACGTTAGATTACAAAGAGCATATCCTTTCCTAGTGTTAGATTTTAGGGGAGAGTAAGCTGTGTGGCTGGGAATTCCAGTTGATTAGTATGCTTAAGGACTCAGGTTTGATCCCTAGCACTGCATAGAATGACCCTCCTTATTAAATTAGGACTTATCATTCCATTATCTAGGAGAGGTGAAATTGCCAATCAGAAATGAGCGTTGACTTTATCCAAAGCCTTTAACCAAAATTTAAAATATTTGAAAAATACTTTAAAATATTATTCTATGCAGTTATGCATAGAGAAAGCATTCTCTTTGTGAGTGTGTGCGTAAGTGTGTGTGTGTGTCCCCCAAAACTCTTTAGCCAAACAACAGCAGCTATTAGTTTTTATAACATTCCATTCACCTATGGATGTTGTACCTCTTTATTTAAAGGAGGTTCCTAGAGAGATAAGTAAAAGAATGGTAGCAGCCTGTACATTCCTGCCATTCCTTCTGCACACAGGATGCATACACTTTCTCACCAAGGCTTGAGAAGGTCTTCTTTGTTTGATTGGTTATTTTTTTGTTTTTTGTTTTTGTTGTTATTTTTCTGTTTTGTTTTTTGTTTGTTTGGTTGGTTGGTTTTGGAGGGGGAAATTTGCAGTGTGTTGTCCAAAATAGATGTATTTATAAACAAGTCATTATAATATATAAAACCTTTCAAATTATAGAAGTATTTTCTATGGAAATTGTTCTTTCCTAGCCTTGGTGCTAACTACTGCAGTTATCCCTGTGATTTGGATCCTGTAGCACTGCCTAGGTTCATCAAGGGGATGAACAAAAGACAAATATACAGACTCATGTACAGGAAAGCTGAAATCAGTGAGAGTGTCTGCTACTACATAATGCAGAACAGCACTGGGCATTAGCCAGTCTCTTAGGAAATTTCTGTATATTTCTAAATTGCATAGTACACTTTGAAAAGTACTTTAAAATATTATTTATGCAGTTATGTGTAGAGAAAGCATTCTCTTTGTGAGTATGTGTGTGTGTGTGTGTGTGTGTATGTGTCTATTTTTATGTGTAAGTGTGTACACGCATGGAGCATATGTGGAAACCAGAAGACAATTTGGGTGTCCATATTCCTTGTCTCTTGAGACAAGATGTCTTATTGCTTACCTCTCTGTGCACAATGCTAACTGTCCTAGAATGAGCCATCGAGTATCTTAACTCCTCCCAACTGACCTTAGGACCATTGGAATGACAGACATGGTCTATGGCATCAGGATTAACACTGGTTTGGTAAATTCAAACTCATAGCTCCAGGCTTGTACAAGAGTGTCTCATCAACGATTTCATGCCCCAATTCCTATTACTCTTTAAGTTCACAAACATCGAGCATTTTTTTTTATTTTGGCAACACATTAGATATGGTTGTAGACTATTTAACAGATTGTCTTTTAATTCTATTGTATTCATAAATAGAATATGATATTTGTCTTCATATATTATAAGAAACTACAATAGTTACTTTTATGTATATATTACAATACAGCAATTCAAAGTAAAACCTGTTTTTGGTTTCATAATGATTTGTCATATCACATTCATATACTTATAAAGGATCCCATCTCTTGCAGAGGAATGGTTCCCCCCATTTTTCAAGGTAGCGTAATGTTCCAGCTAAGCACACTGAAGATACTTTCAGAGGTATCACAATGCATCTGTGTTACATTAAGGAATAATATCACAGTCTTCATAATTAATTTGACCAAAAGGACCCAAATTTTAACTTGTCCACTCTCTCCATGAGACTTCCATCTGTCCCTAACAATGGGTTTCTTTCTGTATTTTCAAGAAAGCACAGAAAATAAATCACACAAAATGAAATGAGGGATACTTTATAGAAACCGTTAACAGAGTTTACCAAAGGATTAAGATACTGTCTGTACTTGACCCAAACAGTCCTCAAAGCAGTCATTACAGCAAACATACCTTATCAAGTTATATCTGCAGGTTGCTTCCAACAGTTATGGTAGATATATGGAGTCTAATGCTGTTTGCAACCTTTTTGTCTATTTTTAGCAAATGATTTTCTCAATACACACATGTGTACCTGAATTACTCTGGATCAAGGGCATGGAAGATGTGTAACATGAGATTAAAGCTGTGCATAAGCTCAGGTTATAATTAATGGGATTTCCAAGGCAAGTTGGTAGTCACACTGTTGTTCTAAAAGCAGGTTAAACTTAAACAGGATGACTGTCCAGTATCACACGAGAGATCTTAAGTGATCTAAAGTTATATTAGTAACTTGGCTGTGAAGACCACCAAAACATTACCATTTTTAATATGAAAGAGATTTTCATAAAACTGTAACACTACAGTGTGTAACTTGAAATTTGAGAACTATATGTATGCACTAGGAGTCTCTGGTCTGGGTACTATGTTGGATAAGCTTTGCCTCTTCCTTTTCCATAAATAATTGCCAAATCACAAGTTTTGTCATTGCTGTTATAAGAGATATGGAGGTCTTTTGACATTGAAATTATAAAAATGTAACTGATCCAAGTGTGGTGCAAATACAAAAGGTTTTCATGTAACTTTGGCTCGCCTGTAGAAAGAAGTCAATACTGAAGAAGAGGAGATAAGGATGCTATCCAAATAGAGAAGGGCCAGAATGTATTAATCTGCCACAATGAATGAATGAGTCAGTCATTACCTTACCTGAAGGACTTCAGGTTCTTAAACTGTTCCAGCAGGTGATAACACACAAGGGTAGAGAAGATCAACACACAAAGTCATTTAAAGCACACTAGGTTAAGGCAACCGGGAAGAGTGGAAGCCAACTCATTTCATCCATTTCCAGTTACTCAGCAAACATCTGCCAGCTGAAATATAACTGCAAGTTTTACTTGTTTTCCCTCAAAAAGGCAATCTCTATTTCTTTGTTTGTTCCTGTGTTACAATTTAAAATATGATGACCTTGCTTTATGTGTGACATAAATCACATAGTATCTCTACACCCTAGTTGTATGTAATTAATCTCAATGCAATTTCAAAACAATTCTCAGTTTAAAATTTACTTGGGAGTCAAGCAGTGGAGGCACATGCCTTTAATCCCAGCACTTGGGAGGCAGAGGCAGGTGGATTTCTGAGTTCGAGGCTAGCCTGGTCTACAGAGTGAGTTCCAGGACAGCCAGGGCTACACACAGAAACCCTGTCTCGAAAAAAAGCAAAAACAAAACAAAACAAAAAATTTACTTGGAACCCCTTTTGCTACACATACACATGTATGCACTTGTGCATACATGCTAATGCACACCACTTATTAGTACTAATGCCATATCTAAGAATCATTGTGGGTTTTCTAACTTGGAGGATTGTGTTGTTAGTAAATTGATGACGACACAATAGGCATTCTTCGTGCATTAAAGCTCATGTTTAACATATTTCTTCATGTTGTCCCAGTACTACCTTAATTTTAAAGAAGACTCTTTAGCCAGAAGTACAAATTTACTTGCTCACGATCATCACGTATTAAACAAATTCAGGTAGACTACATCAAATTCACTTCACATTTGTCTTACAAATCCAAGTCAGTGCTTAGAAATAGATAGAACATTGTATGGTGAACTTGCATTCAAGCATAACTTGAGCTGGAAGCCTTAAATCATGTTATATCAATATATTCAGTAATGAAGGGATAACATTCAAGTAGTTCCCCAAATCTGGCTGATGGAGGGAGGTTGGTGATATCAGATCTTTTAAAATATCTCCATGAATTTCAAAAGTCTCTACCTGAGAGCATTATATATTTTTCCCATGTTCAAAACTGTTGGACTACTCTTGAAGTATTGTATTGTGTTTTAGGAGTTTTAACATATGAGGCATGCTTTTCACAATCCACAAATTTTGTCTTCTTAATTAATAAGTATTCATATGTCATCTCCTACCCCTCTAACAGCAACCAGGAACAGGGAAAATAGTCACTTCTCTAGCCATAGCCCTCAATGGTTTCATCATGGAGACAATCATGCTTGAAAAATACTCCAAAGACCTCATGACTTAATGACTTCTCCCCTTATATGAGGGCATCAACACACCTGCATCTTCTACTTCTTAGAGCTTCTAATTGGCACCAAGTACACTCTTCACTATCTACCTATCTTATCTATCTATCTATCTATCTATCTATCCATCCATCTATCTATCTATCTATCTATCTATCTATCAGAGCTTTGCTTCCATCCTGTAGAACTTTGTTTTTGGCTAAAAAAGACCCCAGGGATTATTATTACGTACTGAAATGTCTTCTGGATGTAAATCACCTTGGCAAGGAATACTTTCCACATTTTTTCCCTTTGCTTTATTTATTCAAAGTGGTGTTAGCATGCTTGCTTTCCCTCAAACACACTATCTAATACTATTAAATATACACATTCAGTTGCTTATTTTGGTTTATATCTTGCCTCCAAGACTATGACCTCCTGAGGACAGTGATTAGTGCATTTAAGAGGCACGTTCATACCAGGCCCATATAAGGATTCATGAGATGTTGAATGAATGAATAAATGATTTAATCAATGTGAAAAGCATTGCATAACTTTTACATTTAGACATAAAATTTATTTTCTTCATTGGTGGCATAAATAATTATTTCTAAACTATTTGAATAAAATAGTTCATAGTATCTCATTTTTATTAATTTTATTAATTTAATAATTTTATTAATTTAATTTAATAAGTAATTTAATTATAACAGTCACCTATTACCAATGTGATTATTTGGGGACTTTATTTTTTGCCTTCTTGAGATAATTTTCATGGTTTATAGTTGGAGAAAATAATGCCTAACTTAAAGACCTCAATGAAGATAATATCCTCAGAGAATATTAAATTAGAGTAATATTGAAATATTGGGCAAATGCACAGCTGTTCATCATTGAGAACATTTATGTTCTTAAGAGCATTAAATCCCAGCCCATTTGTATTATATAATAAGAGACTCACCTCTCCAACACCTTCCAGACCTGGCACAAATGGAATTTCTCCACTTATGCTTTCTTTTAATTCAGTTGATGGGAACAGCTTGAGATAAATTAAATTACCTTTACCCTAACTCAAAGTATGAATTACCAACTAGTATTATTTATTCATACCAGTGCACCCCTTCGTTGACATTAAATAATCAAGAATTGATTGTATTTAGGAAGATCAACAATCCTATGCTTTGCTGTACTTTAAAAAACAAATAATTCAAACCTTCAGAGGAATAGAGAAGAATCTGCACTATTTTACATATGTCAGAAAAGTGGGAAATTTTTTATTTACATTAAAAGTTGGACAAATGACATTTAAATTAGTGGAAAAGAGCTTAAGTGGATTAACTTAAAGAATTTTAAAATGTGTAGATATTTTATTTTATCACAAATATAAAGATTTTCAGTATATATTATCAGATTTCCAAATCTTTAAAAAGATCTGTTAATAAACACAGTTCTACTAACTATTGGGTTGCATCCGCATCACATTAACATCTTCTAACCTTCAGAAATTAGGAAAAGGTAAGTAATTATGCTATTAGCAGTTTGCCTTAGAATCAACTAATTAATCATTCATTGCCCATGGCACAAATAAGTCATTAGTCTTGTGGAGCCTCATTATAAGGAGTGACATGTGGACAGTTCACCCGGGTAATCCTTTCTGAATGTTGATGAGGTTGTTTCTAGATGACACATCTATGTTAGCATCAATTATAACAGATCAGTCCGTTTTTTCCTCCTTCCCTTACAGAGGTGTAGAATAAAGTATGTGAAAACCAACTAACTAAATGACTCTTGGGACAATGTGAGAACTCTTCCCACATAGAGTAAATAAAGAATGGAACAGCTTTCCAGTGAAACCAGTTTTTCTTTTATTTTCTTTTGCTTTTATTGAATATTTTCTTTATTTACATTTCAAACGTTATCCCCTTGCCAGGTCTTCCCTCCAGAAACTCCCTATCCCATCCCCCTCCCTGAATCTATGAGGGCATTCAAACACCCACCCACTCCTGCCTCCCTGCCCTCAAATTCCCCTACACTGGAGCATCGAGCCTTCACAGGACCGAGGGCCTCTCCTCCCATTGATGCTGGAGAAGGTCATCCTCTGCCACACATGAGGCTGGAGCCATGGGTTCCTTCATGTGTACTCTTTGGTAGGTGGTCCAGTCCCCCAGAGCTCCGGAGGTTATAAAATTTTCAATAATAATAATTTGCACATGTTTCTTAAGCCAGTACATGGATGATACACTTTACACCTTATGTCTTTATGGTCCTTAATATTCCTAGACATTTTAAAATTGCCAAAAGCACTAATACTCAAAATGAGATCTTCTCTGAAGGTGTCTTAGTTAGGGTTTTAGTGCTGTGAATAGACACCATGACCAAGGCAAGGACACTTAATTGGGGCTGGCTTACAGGTTCAGTTCATTATCATCAATGTGGGATCATGGCAGTGTCTAGGCAAGGCATGGTGCAGCAGACGCTGAGAGTTCTACATCTTCATCTGAAGGCTGCTAGTGGAAGACTTACAGGCAGCTAGGATGAGGGTCTTAAAGCCTTTGCTTACAGAGACACACCTACACCAATAAGGTCACACCTCCTAATAGTGCCACTCACTGGGCCAAGTATATACAAACCATCACAAAAGGTTTCTCATAAATACCATGGAATGTTTTTAAAAATGTAAAGTAAATAAAATAAATAAGCAACCTCATTTTTTTCATGAATAAAAAAGCTAAAACAGGAACTGCATGATTGAATGACTGACTTTCCTATTGAAATGTACTGTAAAAACACTCGTTTAAGCTAGGGCACCATGATTGACTATAATATTTAAATTAAGTCATAAAGGTCTGTATATACAGTAAGATATATATGTTCAGATATCTATAGCTTGAACATTTTCAATTTATGTAGTATTTTTGATTCACCTGAACTGTGACAGAGATCTGCCTCATAACCTATCCCATTCATTTTGACAGTGTTAATTTTTCACTTCTTCATTGGGTATAGACCATCCTCTGCCTTATGGGTTTGTGATATAGGTGAGTAAGAACATGAGCCATTCTTTGTTCATGAGCTAACCCTTAAGTCATAACAGTCATTGGATATGAAAATAAAGCTTAGTTTTTATTATTTAGATTTGAAAATTCTTTTCCAGTAACATGTGTCATGAAAGAATAATTAGACAATTGGTAACCAAATAAATCATCAAATCAATTGCCTGGTGCTTCTACTATATGTCCCACTGGCTTCAAGGTAGGAAACATGTAACTATCCAAGGGCAGAGTTCTGGCCATTATTGTTAATTAATTTATATGTATGTGCTCATTAGTAGGTTTAAATTGCTTATAGTACCATTTAAATGTTACTGTATGTATTTTGCTAGATCAGTGGCATGGATTAAGTCAAATAGCCTTCATAACAATTCTTAAATATGCAATGCTGTTATCTATATCCTTGGACACTATTTTAAATTATTTTATTGATGTCTAAAATAAGTTTTCTAACATTTAATGTGAATTTTATCTTAATGATAAAATTCTAATATAGTGACACGCATACAAGAGTGATCTGTTATTTTGGAAATCAAAGAAACAAAACTCCTAAATAATATAAATAAAATTACATTAATTTTAATTAAAATTAAATTATATGCTTAAACAAATTCAAACTCTCATTTACGAACTCCCATGCCTTCCCTAGATATCCTAACATCAATTTCATAGTTTCATGTTATCTCTCTCCTCTCTTTTCTCTTTCCTCTTTCTCTCTCTCTTTCTCTCATTTCAATTAGTGCTATTTCTACATGTGCAGGGTCATCTTCTTGGTAGACTCTCAGGAGATGCATTCTTTTTTTTTAATTAATTAATTTACTTACTTATTTTATATTCAGGTTGCAGTCCCCTCACCCTTCCTTCCAGTCCCACTCTCACAAATCCCTCCAGGCCATTATCCCCTCCCCTTCTCCTCCAAGAATGTACTCCCCTTTGGTTACCAATTGCCCTGGGCCATCAAGTTACAGCAGGACTAAGCTCATCCTTTCTCACTAAAACCCAATCAGGCACTCTAGCTAGGAAAAGGGGATCCAACAGGGTCAAGCATCACAGACAGCCTTTGCTCCAATTGTTAGGGGATCCATATGAAGACCAAGATGTATGTCTGCTACCAATGTGTACAGGACCTAGCTCCAACCCCTGCACCCTTTTTGGTTGGCGATTCAGTCTCTGTGAGGCCACATGGGCTCATGTTAGTTGACTCTAAAATTCTTGTGGTGTCCTTGACCCCGCCAGCTTGATCAATTCTTCCATGGGACTCTTCCATGGGACTCCCAGAGCTCTGCCTGATGTTTGGCCGTGGGTCTCTATCTGTTTCTGTCTGCTGCTGAATGAAACCTCTTGGGAGAACATATGACCCAAAGACAAAAGAAAATACCTTCTCAGCACATCACAGGACCTTCTCCATAATTAACTTCTTCTTTTAAAAAATAGTTTTCATCATAACAAAAGATTAAATGCTGATTATGTATTCACAGGAACTATGGTAGTTAAATTCTCTTAGACATGCTAACTCAAGTAGACAGCTGTTCCATTGCACTATATCTTATGCTGTCTTCTAGGTTTTTTTTTTGTTTTTTGTTTTTTTTCACTTTACATCCTGCCCACTGCCTCTTCACCTAGTAACCTCTCCCTCAATTCTTCTTCCCATCCACTCTCCCTACTCCTCTGATAGAGTGGAGTCCCCACCTGGGTATCCCCCAACTCTGGTATATCAAGTCTCTGTGGAGCTAGGTGCATACTTTCCGAATGAGGCCAGACAAGGCAGCCCAGCTAGAAGAACAGACAGGCAACAATGTTTGAGATAGATCCTGCTCTAGTTGTTCAGGGCCCATAGGAAGACCAAGCTGTACATCTGCTACATATGTGCAGGATTGCAGGGGGATGCTAGGTCCAGCCGATGTATACTCTTTGGTTAGGGATTCAGTTTCTGAGAGCCTCAAGGATCCAGTTAATTGACTCTGTAGGTCTTCCTGTAAAGTTTTTATCTCCTTCAGCGCTGCAATCATTCCTCCAACCATAAGAGTCCCGGAGCTCCATCTACTGTTTTTCTGTGGGTCTCTGCATCAGTCTGAATCAGCTGTTTGGTGGAGCCTCTTGGAGGACAGCCATGCTAGGCTCCTGTCCTCAAGCATAACAGAGTAACATTAATAGTGTCAGTAACATTTTTAACCTGTCCAGATTTCAGAGAAGTACTCTTATGTTTCCACATCTGCCACTTCCTCTCTTGTATTACTGAGGTTCAGTTTTACCAGGCGTCAATATAGCTATTGTGAGCCCTGGGTTTCAGCACTGTTTCCTAATCTAGCCTGTGGTAAGTGAGTAACTGTAAGTAAACTATATCATCCCCATGATGGAGGAAAAGAAAATGATGCTAGAATATTAGAATTTAGAACCATTGAGGAAGATTTTGGGGAATAGAATAGGGTCCCAAATCTTTGGGTGTTTCTTGTCTGTTAGTTTCTTTCTTTTTTAATTTTTTTATTTAATCTTTTATTTATTTATTTATTTACACTCCAGATTTTATTCTCCCCAACCCACCCCATCCATCCTCCAACTGTTCCACATCCCATACCTCCTCCCCACCCCATCTCCACAAGGATGTCCGCACTCCTAACCCCCACCAAACAGACCTCTAAACTTCCTGGGGCCTCTAGTCTCTTAAGGGTTAGGTGCATCTTCTCTGACTGAACCCAGACCTGGCACTCCTCTGCTGTATATGTGTTGGGGTCTAATATCACATAGTATATGCTGCCTGCTTGGTGGTCCAGTATTTGAGAGACCTCGGGGTCCAGGTTAATTGAGATGCTGGTTCACCTACAGGGTCTCCCTTCTTATATTCTTCCAGCTTTTCCCTAATTCAACCACAGAGGTCAGCAGCTTCTGTCCATTGGTCGGTTGCAAATATCTGCATCTGACTCTTTCAGCTGCTTGTTGGGTCTTTCAGAGGGCAGTCAAAAGCCCGTTTAGAGTTGGAATATGCATTGTGATGTGCAGGTGTTACAGGTGGCTAGAGCTTGTATCTGCCTAGGGGTTGAAGAAAGAAATGCAGTATGGAGCTTGCTGATGCAGAGAAAGTGATTTCTGGGGCTGTATTGTTAGGAGCAGGGGGGGAAAGCATGTCTCTTCCCTTTCCATTAGCCATCTCTCTTGATTGAAGAAAACTAACCTGGTGCTAGCTGAAAAAGAGAAACAAGGCCAGGTCTGCCATCACTAATGGGGCATGAACAGTTGGATTTGATACTCAGAGATATAGAACCTATAAATCATCGTCTTAGAATGTTAATTATGTTTTCAGATATTTCTTCCTCCTAATAGTGTTCTTCATAATCTTATCTCCTATCAGTCTCTACAACCTTTGAAAAATAATATCTATATAAGTCATATTTTAGCCTTCCAAACTTCAATTAATGTTGTTGAATCAATGATATATGCATTTCTCAGAATCAAAGACATTCCATTTTCAATTATGAATAGCAAAGTGTTCTATTATAAAAGATGATAATTAGAAAATTAGAATTTTTCTTATGTTACACTTGAAATAATTTCCTTATGAATTTATACATTATGCCTATTATAATATCCAAATAGTACTCCAGAGAATGTTCTTTTTAAATGTGGTTTTTTCCTAGAATGTATCATTATACAAATGCTGCTTTGGTTTCCAAAATGATTTATTAGGGGACAGCAAGATGGTTCAGTAGCTAAAAACGCCTGGCATGAAACCTGATAAACTGAGTTCAGTAAACAGAAACCACATGATAGAAAGAGATTACGGACTCCTGCAAATTGTCCTTCAGCCTCCACAAATATGTATGGAATGAACCCATAAACAACGCATGATAGATAGATAGATAGATAGATAGATATATGGACAGACAGACAGTCAGATTTTCTGTCTCTTCTTACTCTGTTGCTCCCATTAAAGCAAGGTGATATTCAAAGCAACAGTGATATTCAAGGCAGAATGTCCTAACAGAAAAGGCTGTGTAGATTATAGTATCAGAAATATGAGGAAGAGACCAAAGTTCCCTATGACGATGTTCATGGTCCACACATGCAGAAATGACTTCCTGGCACTTGTCTTGATTATCTGTACAAATGTCGCACCAAGTGCTTTTAAGTTGATCATATGGGGATGAATCAGCTGAATGTGAAATGAAGTAATCTTATTTTAATTTGAAAGAAGGTGGTAGATCCATTGTTGGCTCAAGCATGAATACCAGCATGCATGCATACATACACAGATAGAATCAAAATGTGGGTTCTCGCAGCATATGTCAGAGATTAGAAAGTTTTAAAATTAAAAGAAGGTTTTAACAATGAGGTCTTTTCTAACAAGTAATTTTGACAGGTCCTTGCAATATGTTTCATAAATCTACATAAAATTCTAGAGTTCCTGAGGTTGTTCTGTGTAACATGAAACCAGTGTTAAATTTGTCAAAATTTTATATTACCCAAAGGAAATCATTTGTTCAAGTAAAAGAGTTTTGTATAATGCATGTCAGGTTTTAATCTGAAAAACCATGATAAGGTAAGAATCGATTATTCATTTTACAAATTATTGACTACACAATTACTTTTATTAAAATAAGTCCATTGTATGTTTAAAAAGCAATTGCATTTGTCAAAATTGGATTTGCAACCAATTTTATAATGAGCTTTTTGTGAATTAGTCAATACTGTATAAGGAACAATCATAGTTAAATCTGCTGAAAGTCAGACATTGTTAATGATATACTCAAATCTTTTATTGGGGAAAATAAGGAAGATGCTAGTCTCAGAGTGGTTGAGTTAAAATCTCATCTTCTGTAATTATTTCAGTAATTCTTGTTCAACATACCATCCATAGCTGAAGTTCAGGTTATAATTAATGTCGATAAGCTGTCAAGTGTTGGTAAAGTCATTAGTTAGTATCTGATCTCTAAAAGAAGCACCACAGCATACCAAAAAAGCAAAGATTTGGGTTAAGGTAGCATTTCTTTTTCTCTGCAGCTCTGAGACATTAGATGGTTCTTATGCTAATTTTACAAGATTAGTGGGCCAAGTGCTTAGAGCATAACTTCAATCAAATGTAGCTATTATGAATTCACACTATTGTCAGGTGTAAGCATTTGTTCTTTCCAACCGTTATGACATAGCTGTACTTGAATAACATCAGATTGTCATTTGTGCGGTACCCTTATATATAAGTCCAATTGTAATTCATAGTAGGTGTCTAAGCACTTCCTGCTCTCCTTCCCTGAAAGGCCATTGTACAGATTAACACTTCATGTTGGATTTTAAAGAATTATGGCTGCATCTCTTCTTAAGACACATAAGCATTTATTTTGATCTGCAATCCTTTACAGGAGACTCATCTCTGAGACACCATGATATCTTACATATGTTAGTACACCATTCTATATGGGCCCACATCTTCAGTGACAGGTAATTCGTAAATAAGGAAGTGTACCATATATCCACAAATGTTGTTTATCAAGTCTGGGAGCTGAAAATGTAGGCAGGAAAGCTCCTTTAGGTAACACTGCGATATATACTGTGCATGTGCCAGGTCACCATCAGTACTTAGTAATCTATTAGAACCCTTTCCTAAAGAAAAGAGAGCCCCTTCTCTTTTTAGAGCTGTTTTTCCATCATTGGAAATTGAACTTACCACATAGCACTAAGCTACCTAGTTATGAAAACACATTTTTACAGACTTAGGATATGGAGGTAATGTCCCTTTTAAAATACAGCTTCCAATGATGGAAGAATACTTGAAATTCTACAGAGATGTTGTATCAGAAAGTTCTTACAGTACTTCATCTGCCAGTTTTTTCATTTTACTCTGTAGATTTTCCTTCAATATGATCAATATGCCAAATCATATGTTAGACTTAGTTTCAAGAGCATAGTTTTATGCACAGATTAATCAATTTACTAGGTAACCTGCTTATATGAAATGGAAAACATTTCTAGAATGAATCTAATATTCATTATATTTACTGTGAATACAGGAAATAGAAATTTTCAAAAGTTTTTGTTTGATATTGTCTTCTGTTATTTTAAAAACAGGAATGAGTGAATGAATGGATGGATGGATTAATGAATTAATGAATGAATGCAAACCTATCATTCACTGTGGCTAAGGTTAACAACTGAGCTGTTATACCTACTGGGAAAAGGAAAATAAAAATTTCCCAATAGGAGGCAGAGGCACGTGGATTTCTGAGTTCGAGACCAACCTGGTCTCCAGAGCGAGTTCTACACAGAGAAACCCTGTCTCAAAAAACCAAAAAAAAAAAATAGAAAGAAAAAGAAAAAGGAAAAAAGAAAAAAAAATTTCCCAGTAGATTGACAATTGGTATATCAAACACTCCATACAGGCCTAATGTTCAGAAGTAGATACCAACATAATGGAGTCCACAGTTGTTATGTTGTTCTAGTTGTTGTTGTTGTCAGTGGTGGTGGTGATGGGGGTGGGGGTGGGGGTGGTGGGGGTGGTGTGTGTGTGTGTGTGTGTGTGTGTGTAGTGAGCTTTTATTTGGTTTCAGATGGTGGAATTTTTGTTTTTTGGGGATTTTATTTTATTTTGGTTTGGTTTGGTTGGGTATTTTATTTTTTCGGTGTGGTTTTCTTTTCTTTTTTTCTTTTGAGAACTTTATAGTCGTATTGGATTTTTTTTATTTGTTTATAAAAGAAATTAAAATTGCATAGGTAGAACAACAGGATCTGAAAGGACTTGGGTTAATAAAAATACATTCAAATATATTTAAATTTAAAAGTCTTTTTAAATAATAAAACTAATTTAATTTCAAAAGAAATGATAAATATAGAAAGAATAGGTTTTTCTGTGTTTGTTTGTTTTGTCGATATGATAGCAGTTTGTACCCACAGTGTCCATCCTATAAATTCGTGAAACAAATACATAAATTCCATTACATGGAAAGGGGACTATGCCTATGTGACTGAAATTATGGAGCTTAAATTGGGAATCTTGTCTAGAATTGTCTATGTAGACACAATCTGATCATGGGAGCTTTTAAAAGCAGAGCGTTGAATTCTGGCTCATGATGAAAAGGACATATGATGAAGAATCTGAAGGATTTGAAGTAAAATGACAGACCATACAGTTGCTAATTGGATATGTTGGAGGTCTGATAAGAAAGAGAGAGGTTTTACTTAGGGCACAGCAACTTCTAACTCTAGCAGGAAAGCAAAGACCTCAGTTCTATAATAAAAAGAGGATCATGAAAATGAGCTCAATGACTTTGGGTTTGGATTTTTGTTGAAAAAGCCACTAAAGAATCCTTCACATGAGTCCAGGAATAGAAACAGAGGAGTAGAAACAGAGTAAAACTGGCACTGTGCTGGATTTCTAACAGGAGAGCCAAGGGATGGTAAGATTGTGTGAAACCATAGACACAATGGCAATTTGTCACAGCAGCAGTAGAAAATTAAAACACATTTCTCTTGGTTCTATTTTGCATGGAAGCATTCTTTCATTAATACACCCATCAGGCTTTAAGGGGTATTTTTCTGATGACAAATGAATCTTTTAAAACAACATAAAATTCATTAGTATATACTCGGGGTTTTTAATACTCAAGTTTGGATTGATTTACTTCTTATTTATTTAACATGTTCTCTAAATTCTTGTGTGATTGAAGTTAATGTAATATTTATGCAATCAGAGTTAATGTTAAGACATATAATGATTTGATCAGGTAAGCCATGAATATAAATTGCAGATTATCATAATTATTAAGTATCACAATATTTGTGCAGAGAAAATACTTTTAATATAATTGTTTTTCTAATTAATTTGGGAGTATATTTTCACTGGGTATGTCGTAAATGTTGCTTTTATTTCCTCTGATGAAAGAATAAGATGAAAGGCATACCTAAGCTGTGCAGATACAGAGCTTGGGCTGAGCCCAGAGCATTTCTTTCTCTGTTCTAAGTATCCCTAGGCCTAGGTCTGGAAGCTTCTAAACCTCCATGCAATCTAATCTTCCAAGCTGACTGATTCATTTTGGCTTCTCTTGGTTTTTGACTGAATTGTTTTGCCTGGCCTCATACTAACTTTGGCAATATGTTCTAATCTTCTTGCTCTCTCTAATCCTCTGTGTCATTCTGTCTTCGCCTGCGTTCTCTCTGCCATCTGTCTCTGTAAAACTGTCCCAGTAAAACTAGCATACACACACACCACATGCCATACACCATTTTTCTCTATCCTCCCTGCTCTTAAGTAGCCTCTCTTTCCTATACTGTTATCACGAGAATTGAATGTATCCTATCTCTGACTTATTCTGCCAAATATTTCTCTGATTCATCACTTTGTCTACTCTTCAATTAGACATCACTTACAAATATGGATTCTTCTTTTCACAAACTAATTTTACCTTTACTGTTACAGATTAAAGGTATGTACTGAGGGCATGTATATATTCCAGCCACATCATACTATAAACCAGGGCATGTCTACATATCAGCCATATCATATAGACCTGGAAGGCTTTGGAATGATCCCTTGCCGAAGTGGTCTTGTTGCTGGATTAAAATTCCACTAAGTGTATATTAATAATAGTTTTATATAATAAACAAGCAATAATAACCAGGTGACATCGGAGTAAAATTATAATATTGAAAGAATTACTTTTAAATGGTTTTGCATACTCTTTATACAAAATCCACTTAGCAGAAGAGAAACTATTACAATAGTATATCTCTAATAAAAGGGGTTTCATGAGCCCACACAAACATCACAGGCTATTCCCAAGGCTATTGGTTACTCTCCATTACCTGATAATAAGGTCCTATTAATAAAAATAGTTTCTACTTACGCCATAGAACATGGAAAACCAACCTGGTACACACATAGAAACTTCATCCCTAACAACTATCATTGGGATGCTAGAAGGCACTTTGCATCCTACTAGAGCATTAAAAGAATCATCTATATCAACCAGATACAAATTCTGCACTCTACAATAGGGACATACCTACAAGGTTTCTTGGGCGATAGTGACACAAATGTTAAAGCAACAAGGGACTTTTTGATTGAAAATTAGACTCACTCCTTAGATGGAACCCATATCTGACCCATGCTGTCATTCTGCTAAATAAACATCAATAGAATGACTCCTAAAAACGTATTACTATATTTATAAATCTCTACATTGTTCAGCGTATCAGAGAAGCTTATTCTTGAACTAGATGATAATTATCATACTTACCCACAAGTGGACAATCACCCAGCCTTAAATAGTATATATTTATTATATTCTTCACTAAAATAGCAGTGATCTATATAGAAGAGTAGGTGGAAAGTTCTCTGGAAAGATCCAGAGATGATGCATGACTTTAAGAAAACATAGCCATCCAGATCCAATGGAACTTATTTACATAATAACACACAGAGACTGTTAACACATTCAAGTTCAAACTAGACAGAACCTCCACACTATAAAGGGGATGTGGAAACACATCCCACATCTAATGAAGAAGCTATTTTCAATTGACACCTGCTGAAAAGGAGAATCAGATATTTCCCTTATTGTTACTAGATATATCAAGATCCATTTGTACTTGAACAAAACAGATTGCTTGTCTTGGTTTTTCTTGTGTGTGTGTGTCTGTGTGTGTGTATTTGTTTTTATTGGGGTGGTATTTTTTTGCCTTATTGTATTTTATGGTTTTGATATTCATTTTTAATTTTGTTTTTATGTTTTCTGAGACAATGAGTGTGATATTGGGTAGGTAGTAATATGGAGGGTATATAGGGTGTGATGAGGGAAAGATTGTGATCAAAATATATTCTATGAAAAACATAATTTAAATGATATAGTTTTAGATTTTATTTTAATAATGTGATCCAAATAGAAACAAAATTACAATATGAATATGAATGATAGTATAAAATACAATGGTTAAAATATTAAAATTTTAACAAAATTTTAGAATGTAAGTTCAATGAAATAAGATGCACTATTACAAAAGAGATCTAGGATTATATAGTAACTCATAAGTGTAGGATCTCCAAAAGTTGGTACTCATTAAGACATAAGGTTATAATGATGCATACACTTAATATTTTAATTTTTTCTTTTCTTTTTTTACATTCCAGATTTTATTCCACTCCAGGTCCACATCTTATACTTCCTCCCTGCCACCCTGTCTCCATGAGGATGTCTCCACCCCCCACACTCCACCCCACCAGACCTCTAAACTCCCCAAGGCCTCCTGTCTCTTGAGGGTTAGGTGCATCTTGTCTGACTGAACCCAGATTCCAGCAGTCTTCTGCTGTATATGTATTGGGGGCCTCATATCAGCTGGTGTATGCTGCATAGTTGGTGATTCAGTATCTGAGAGATCTCGGAGGTCTAGGTTAACTGAGACTTTTGATCTTCCTACAGAGTTGCCCTCCTCCTCAGCTTCTTCCAGCTTTTTTCTCATTCAATCACAGGAGTCAGCAGCTTCTGGTCATTGGTTGGGTGCTTGTTGGGTCTTTCAGAGGGCAGTCATTGGCAGGTCCTTTTTTGTGAGCATTTTTAAGGAGAAAATACACAGTTTGTTTCATAGAATTTAATTGATGATTAATTTCTACTTACAGTGTTCACATGTTATTATTTGATAAAATTAATATGTATATGATCATATATCTCATATATCACATAATCATTTTTATATATATATATAATTAGAGTGGTTTACACCTTGTGACCCAGATAGATATAGATCAACAATGACTTTATACCAACAGAAAGTCCAAGAATTCAAGAGTTGTTAGTTCATGAGACTGGATGTCTCAGCTGGTCTTCAGTATATACTGAATCCATAAGATGTAGAATCCAATGCCTGTGCAAGGAGCAAGCAGGCAAACCGCCAAAACTTATGGCCCAAATTAAAGGTATGTCTTCCCACCTCAAAATATCTACTGTTTAAGTGAGTCTTCCCACTTCAAATGATTTCATTAAGAAAATGCCTCACAGGTGATCCCAGCTACCTGGGTTTTAGTTAATTCCAGATATAATCAAGATATAGACACCAAGAGTAATCACCACAAAAGCTAAAGCAGAAGGCGTTTGGATGAATTGGTTAAGGTCAATCTAGTTGTTATTACACATAATCTCTTAGTGTTTAACAGCTGAGTCCAATAGAAGTGTGTCCAGTACTAATTTATCAGTGTAGGTAGCTTTATTTCTGGTGGTAATTTGTAATTTGTGAACCAAGACTAGATCCTCCATCTTATAGTTTTATCATCTTCTGCTTTTTAGCAACTAATGAGAAAAGAAAGAACAGAGAATTTGGATCCACTTAATAAACAACCTATTTATGACTACATTGGTTAAAAAGTCACAGGGCCCAGAATGGTCCTAAGACTAGGGATTTTAGACTTGAATTTTAAGCAGTGTTGTCAATTACAAAATTAGGATAATGATCAGAAAAAAATCAATCAGGCATGCATTTTACCTATGTCAAATATATTTAATAACCATAATCATATAATTGTAAATTTATGGAATATGTTATACCTCCTTATGCTTCAAAAATCTACATATTGAGTTATATTTGGTGGTGATAGATAAATTTTAATTTTTAAATATTTTAAGTTAATATTTCGGGGCACTCTTTGCCCAATTTCTAAATTTACCAACCTCTCTATATACCCCTTTCCTCATCTAAAAATGTTGTTGTTGAAACAAAAAAACTGCTTTATTAAAAAAAATTGCTTTTTGTTATATTAAACTATCCCATACTATTTGTGAGTATATACACAGTACAGGTGTGTGCACATATTCAGACACTAGGATGTTACCTACAGCCTGTATTTTTATAAAGGAACATAGGGCTTGATCAAAAGGTAATAATAAATTAGGGAAAAAGACTTACGTTATATCTTTAATGTAAAGCTTTATGTTCCTCTATCATGTACCATCAGTTACTTAGCAGCCTGATGACAAACAGTATACTCAGTAATCCCCAAGAATATATCCATTTTTTTGCCCCACAAAAATGGGGCATCATAGTGATATCAAATTTAATTATATACACAGTTGCAAACTCTCCCTTTTTAGTCTCTACATCTCTGTAACCACCTATGTCTCCACCTCAACATTGTAAGCTTATCATTAGCCCATGTGAGGTAATGACTTCACTTACTACTGGATATACCTCTAGTGTGTTAGACCTCGTTTGGTCTTTTATAAATAAGACTGAATAAGCATTATTCAGAACTCTAAGTTAATTTACACAATTGGACACAAGGTATGCATTAGAAACATATGCACAGAATGACAAGCAAAATCTCACACCATAACCCTGAATGAATCATTCCTGCTTACTCCAAAATCAAGATATTAAAAGAAAAGGCTCCTTGCCTTTGGAAAGAAGCAGAAATGTAAATAAAAATTCTTCACGTCCTTTACTGGCTTTTAACTATGTGTCAGTCTATTGTTTTTATTATGAGTGCCCTGTAATTTGGTCTTAAAAACACTATCACAAAAGCTCAGAAAAATGATTTTTTTTCACATGTTATATAAAACTTGAGAGACACATCCATGGCAGACAAGAAGGAATGAGAAAACCATGAATATTTGAATTCTTTATTATCTAAATGCACAATTTTATAAAACTTTAATGACCAAAGGAAGATCATATCTAGTCCTCATTTCTTCACTGGTAAAGCAGGTCATGCAGGTGAGGTATGCTCAAAATTCACTATATACTCATGGGAAAGTGTCACCATGAAATATTTACTTTGTGCAGTGAACATACATTTTGAAATGTTCTGATCATAAATCTATTCACGTTTGCAAAATTGCTTCACCTCTCCAAACAGTATACTTCTCAGTGTTGAGGGAAAAGAAACCCAAGATTAGGGTATATATAAAGTTCACAAGTTTATCTAATCAAGAATACTATGATAGCTGTACATCATAAAAGACTCATTTAAAAGTCATACTCAGTCTTCATTCTCATCTCTTTAATCTTTAAAAATAGTAATTTATTCTGTTTTTCAAAGTATACTGATTTTAAACATTTATAATGCCATCAAGAGGATTAGTAAATTATTTGTTTATGTAAATTTGAGCTGACTGGGCCACTGAGAACAAAGAGAATGTAGATCCAAGGCCTAATTCTTGTTTAAGGTCTTCTCAAATATCAAACCCTGCATAAGCTCTTCCCTGATTCAATGAGGCATGAGGGATGGCTTTCTCAGAGCTAAAAGAGACTGTGGTCTACTTTTAATTATGGTATTATATATGTTTCATCCACTCTTGTCTGTAAGAAAATATAATTTGCTCACATCTGTCTTTGAAGAAAAAAAGCTCATTTTTTCTTCCTTCTTCATATATGATAACAACCAAGTCTTTACTATGACTTGTTAATAGAATGGAATTAGTCTTTGTCTGACTTTTTTTTTTTTTAATGCAAAAGAGGTACTGTTACTAAGTACTTTTGTAGGAATTGCTACAAATTGCTATGGTTCTGGGCAACTTTGGATGCATAGTCACTATACATAAATCCAATTCTTTGTAGTTCAGGCACCATGTAGTTTTTAACTATATTCTCTACCACATTCTCTTCCACAGACTGAGCTCAAGCCTCCCAAATTACTGGGATAAACATCTGAATACAATTCAGCTGAAATAGTTCTTCATATCCCTGCAGCATGCAGAGAGCAAAGATAGTTGCCCACTACCTACATATCCACCAACCCAGTAATGGATAATGAAAATGTATCTTTACACCATTGTTCTTGATTCATATTATATTCATGAATCTTTTTTACAGGCATCTGTCCATGCCAATGCCTGCCATTCAGGAGGCTGTGTTGGTTCCTATCTATGTTTTCCTAAAAGAGGGCCCTGACTTATGATAAGAATATAAGTAATTTTAGTATTGAGAGAAAACTTTACTTTAGAAATGTATTTTAATACCAACAGGCACGTAATATTATCTGTTTGCCTAAATATCAGAATATAAAAGAAATATTCACCATAACCAACATAGCCTACATTTATATGTAAATAAAATGACCAATGCATGACTTTAAACCCCAATTCTTCAATAGTCATTAATAACATTTTAGAAAATAATAGTGAAAGACTTGTAGAATGTCATATTCCCTTTATATTGTCCACTTTATCATTACAATTGTGGTAGACTATGTTGTAGTGACTTTAGATATTTCAGAAGAAAATAGTTTACATGAATTTAAAAAAAATAGCCAAATAATCTCAATCAAAAGGGTAAATTTCTATTTTGGCCACCCCTTTACAAGGCAAATATAAAAACAATAACAAAACATTGAATAGCAGATATAAAACACAAATTAAAAAAAAAAAGCTTTAAAAGTCAATCTTTGTATTAAACAAGTACATATAGCACAACACAACATATATGCACACACGCACATACACACACACACACACACACACACACACACGGGGGGGGGGAAGAGAGAGAGAGAGAGAGAGAGAGAGAGAGAGAGAGAGAGAGAGAGAATGCCAGTGTCTCAAAAAGATAAAGTTGAAAGGACCAAAGGAAAATGTACTAAGACTAATACAGTAATAGCAAACCATAAAAAGGAGTGTGGCTTGTTACTGATAACAAAATTAATTGTGTGACTGTTACATCACTCTTAAAACTGTGTTTTTTTTTACATCAGTTTTATGTCAGCTTATAGAATATATGTTTAAATGCTCTTTCTTTGACATTTAGTCTTCAGTCAGTACTAAATATGAATTTAGCCCTCATTTGTTTAAAATATAATTTCGTTTTCCATAATTGCCACTGTAACTGCTATTACCACAGAGCCTTGTTAATCCACAGCAATGACAAGGAGACAATAGCTGAATTTTGAAATTCACTATGAGAACAGCCATAATAAAGGCCTTGAATATTTTGGTTGAAGATGTACTTTGTTCATTTATTTTGACAACTTTTGCTTCACTTTAATTATTCTGATTATACTTTCACTAGTCAATATCCAATTGCATATTATATGAATATTAAAATACACACAGGAGACAATTTCTTGCCAAGAAATCCCTTGACTTAGTTAACGTAGGATTCCAAATTATCCTAAAGGAGAATTAATAAAGCTCAGTCTCTTAGATTTACGTTCACCGTTGGGACAACAAAGCTTTGTATGCTGGGTCTCTTTGCACTTAGCACACATTATGTCTAGGGTGATTTCAAACTCAGGGTTTGCAATATAGCACAACAACACTCCCTGTAAACTCATTTTCTTGCCCATGTAAATATAGTCCCTTAATCATCTTGAATTAGTAAACTATTATAGTTTATAAATTAAACTTAGCTTTCATGTAATCTTTTATCTCTTTGGATACTATAGATGTTATCAGTGTTTTAGGTTGGAATTACCAACTCACTCTATTACGTTTGGCTGTTATTCTGCACAAGTTCAAGTCCTTAATCCCTTGGACAATCTTGAAATTAACATCTATCAACTATGATAGATTTTTATCAACTGTGAAAGAATTTTAAGATAAAAATTTAGAGTAAAAATTATAATTAGACCTGAGCCAACCTACATGTAATACCTTCTTAGAACTCCTGAATACTTAGCTAGTTTCTGAATTTTTAGCCTACTTTCTGAGAGTGGTTCTTATTTCAGGCACCTACTTGTATTTACAATGCTGCTGTATAGATTTAAAACAGCAGAGTACAAGCTGTTATACCTGAAATAAACTCAAAATTCTTATTTCTGATTCTGAAAGCACAATTAAGTATTTGGCAGGATTTCACTCTCTTCCCAAGTGGCCATACACTTGGTGAGTATATGCTTCAGAAGATCTTAATTTAACTCGTTGATCGCTGTGTGCCTTTCATATATTCCCCAATACTGAAGTTACACATTCTCTTGCTCAGTGAGGCATAAAATATCATGTGCCTTATATAAATTCACTTATTCATTCAATTACGATTTGCTCAGTGAACAAACAAAAAATCAGAACTGTTGTGAATGCCAAATTGACCAACACCTCACAGTGAAGCCAATATATTCATAAAACTTCTATTTTTTTCTCTGTATCTAGCCCTGACTAAATTTACCTTTAGAATTGTTTTAGTTAGCTTGAAATTGTCAACTTGATACCACCTAGAATCAACTGAAAAAGTACTCTCAATTAAGAGATGTCCCTGGTCAGATTGGCAGGCGTGTCTGAGTGATATTGTATTACTTATTCATGTGGGAAGGCCTAGCCCTTTCTGGACAACACCAGTCCCTGAGCAGGGGGTCATTTACTATGTAAGAAAGCCAATTAAACACATTTTGGAAGAAAAAAGTAGAGGACACTTCTCCATGATTTCTGCTTCAAGCTCCTGCCACAGTTCTGCCCTGACTCCCATCAGTACTTATAACCAAGAAATTCCAACTAAGTAAACCTTTTCTTCCATAAAGTTGTATTTCCTAATAGCATTTGCCACACCAACTGATGGAAAGGAGAATACGTTATTTTAATTTTTTCATATTAGCAATGTCATTATAGCCTGTTTATTACTATTATCACTATGCTATTCAAATACACCTTATTCTATCCAAACTTGTTGCCTTGTTGGTCTCTAATAGTAAGGTATCACCTCACTTAACAAATGATGATCTCATCTTACTTTCAGTAGTAACATTTTCTACCATTTCCAAAGTGTTCTCCATCTAAAAGTGCTGTCTCCCTATCATCTTAACCCAAGGCATTCTCCCCAGCCATGCCCCATAGCATGCGACATACAACTGTGATCTATACATTCTCTTTTATGAATTTTAGACACAATTCACAGAATCATTTTCCAATTCTGATTCAATTCATAACTGGCCTAATCAATATTGATTATGCATTTCTGAAACACAGAAGACTGGACAAGGAGAAATAAATCTTAAATCAAAGAATTTGATATGAATCTAAGCTATGAAATTTATAAAGCTTTGGGGAAAATAATTCTATTAAATTTCCCTGAAGTTGTCTCCTCATATACAAAGGAAAAGTTATACATCAAGACAAAATAAAATATAAACTTTATAATGAAGTTTGAAAGAAGTTTCCTGTTACCATTTTTTCTATTGTATCCAAAACAGGATTTTGTATACAGTGATCCACGTACACTCAAAAAAAAAAAAAAAAAAAAAAAGATATTGATTTAATTTGACAAAACAAGACAAAAAGTACTCCATTAGTCTGTTGATTTACGTTTTAAATATAGTGCATGTTTAACATTCAAATAAAATAAAATGATTGAATCATAAATTAAACTTTGGGATCACATTTTGAGTTATAATACTTTGTCAGTAGAAGATATTTGTAAAGTTGTAGTTGCTTTATTTTTAAATGTCATTATATTCAAATTAGATATTCTCTTTTTAAAACATATTATGACAAATATAGAGAACTACTTAAACAGTCTTTCATATCTTTTCTCTTTTTTAAGTTTTTTCAATTAAAAAATATTCTGACATTTCATTTGCTGACAAAGAACAGTAGCAATCAGTTGTCAATATGAATGAGTAGGTAGTACATCTTTCTTATACCTAAATTCACATAAAATATTTTACGTTAATTCAATAATAACAATGGTAGATCATTATGACTTCCAGGAGCAGTGAGCTCGTGAGAATGAAATGAATTGCGTTGAGTTCATTGAATAATTAGAACTGTATACTATCAAACCTGCACAACGTGCTGTCTGCAGAGTTTCATCAATATATTTACCCTAACATGTATTGTTGCAAAGCATGTAATAAATTTTCTTCTTTAAATTGTCTTCTGGGAACTGGGAGAAATGATTCAATTAGTAAGAACACGTGAACTGGGGGAAATTAAATCAACTTTAATAAAAACATCCATAAAACATGTAGCAAGTGAAGTGTAGTGGTCATTAGGGGCCTAGTTCCTGGAAATCAATAAAACATTTCCAAGGGTCATATTTTTATAACTTTTCCTTGCAAGTAGGTTGGACTCGGTTCAAGGGTATCCTTAAAACTGCCAACACCTGAGGACTCCTGACTTTAGGAACACTATATCTCTAATGAGGTTGCTAAGTTTGCATGAGTTTTATGTCTGAGAACAATTCACTGTGAAAGTTGGACTTAATAGCTTTGCAAGCATATGTATGTACAAAGGCAGCCCTCAGCAAAGTTTTACTTTTCTCTAAATACTCAGCATTTTTTATTAGATTTTTTTGTCTTTACATCCTGCTATCAGCTCATAATTGAAATAAGTATAATGGTGCCTTTATTTCTTTATAGATTTATGTATACTTTGTTTTTATTAGATCTTTGAGAATTTTATACAAGCTTGATCATATTGACCCTACTTCCCTCACTCATTCTAGATCCACTCTTGATTCTCCATTCATCCATCATTTTTTCTACTCTGTTTTTGTTTAAACCCATCAAGTACCTTAGTGCTGCCCATCTATTCTTGCACGTATGACCTTCCAGCCTTAAAGAAAACTGCTGGGTTCTCACATACCAATTATCAGTGCTAATAGTATCTTAGGAAGAGGTAGGATTTTGTGCCTGTCTACCTTTTTATTTGGGGATATTTTTCCTGAATTGCTTGATATTGTGAATGGAGTCTCAATGGTTGTGAATTCATGTGCTTTGTTTTCTGTTGTGTCAAATACTTGAACACTGCCTTTATGAAACAAACTCACCTATCTTAACTCATGAAAGGAAATATAATCTTTCTCCCCTGGCTCATCCTTCCCTTACCATCTTTTCAGTTCTAATATCATTTGTTAAATACTGTCTTTCATACTTTGCTATGTGTACTGGCTGGTTTTATGTCAACTTGACACCAGCTGGAGTTATCACAGAGAAGGGAGTTTCAGTTGAGAAAATGCCTCCATGAGATTCATCTGTAAGGCATTTTCTCAATTAGTAATCAAGGGGGGAGGGCCCTCTGTGGGCTGGTAGTCTTGGGCTCTATAAGAAAGCCAGCTGAGCAAGCCAGGGGAAGCAAGCCAGAAAGAAACATCTCTCCATGGCTGCTGCATCAGCTGCTTCCTGATCTGCTTGAGATCCAGTCTTGACTTCCTTTAGTGATGAACAGCAATGTGGAAGAGTAAGCTGAATAAACCTCCCCAACTTGATTCTTGGTCATGATGTTTGTGCAGGAATAGAAACCCTGACTAAGACAAATTGGTACCAGTGAAGTGGGGTATTCCTGTGACAACCTGCACATATTTTGGGGAGGACTATGGAAGGACTTTGAAACTTTGAGCTAGAAGAGCTGTTGGGATGTTAAGAGCCCTCTGGGGTGTTCTGTAGGAGCTTGGAAGATAATGTTGAGAACAGTGCAGAAGATAGAGGCCTGGCTTGTGAAATTTCAGAGGGAAGATTAAAGACTCTTATTAGGGCCTTTGCTAGTTTGATTTAAGATTCTGTGGATTTGGTTAGCAGGGGCTGAAGAAATTAGCTGTGATTAACAAGATACCAGAACTAAAGAAAAACCATTGCCTTACTGGGACTATTGATGCTGGTTAGCTGGAGCTGGGAAATTGGCAGTGATTAGGAAAAGACCAGCATCAATGAGGTGAAATCTTCTGAGAAGTGTTTTCTGAGCACACAGACTCTACGTTACAGACCTTGTGCTGTGACTGGACTTGGTAATGTGTAAGAGTCACCCAGGTGGTAGTGACTTTGAAGGCATGAAGGGGTCATGAAGAGCAGCTGAGACTCAGGCACTGTGAGAAGCCATGGAAGGCCATTGGTGAAGGTGCAGCCTCAGTTGCAATTGATGGCCCAGGACTGAAGGGGTCATGCAAAGGAGTTGAGGTTTGGCACCATGAAGAGAGCCTATGAGAGTTTGTTGGTAAAGCCTAGTTGCAGCGGAAGACAGCAGTGTTTTGGAGGTGCCAGTACCATGAGATGACCACCAAGTATAGCAGTAGCTGTGGAGTACAGGCATCTGGAGCCTTAGAAGACAAGGTATGTGCTACAAAGGGCAGAGCTGGAGAAGTGATTCAAGTCCTTGGGAGAATCCAGAAGATTGTGAGTGAATCCCAGACATTGGACAGTTGGAGTTTGATTTTGCTTTTGATTGTGACTCTGCCCTGACATTTTTTCCTTTCTGAAGGAAGAAGGTATTTTAGTGGAGCCCACAGTTAAAAGACTTTTAATTTTAAAGAGACTTTTAAAGTTATCTTTAAAGTTAGATCTTGGGGATGAATAACAAAGTAAGACTTGAGGCTTAATAGTGATGTATTTGTGTGTCAAGTTGTCAAGGGGTCAATTGTACTGACTGGTTTTGTGTCAACTTGACACAAGCTGGAATTATCACAGAGAAAGGAGTTTCAGTTGAGAAAATGCTTCCTTGGGATCCAGCTGTAAGGCATTTTCTCAATTAGTGATCAAGGAGGGAGGGCCCCTGTGGGTAGTACCATCTGTGGTCTGGTAGTCTTGGGCTCCATAAGAAGGCCAGCTGAGCAAGCCAGGAGAAGGAAGCAAGCCAGTAAGAAACATCCCTCCATAGTATGGCCTCTGTGTCAGCCCCTGCTTCCTGACCTGCTTGAGTTCTAGTCCTGATTTCCTTTAGTGGTGAACAGCAGTGTGGAAGTGTAAGCTGAATAAACCTTTTCCTCCCCAACTTACTTCTTGATCATGATGTTTGTGCAGGATTAGAAACCCTGTCTAAGACAAATTGGTTCATCTAGAAATAAGTTGGTTATATGTAAAGGAAAAACATATGTAAATATGCAAATATAAATATCCTGTACTAAATGCATTAAAGAGACCTGAGTATGTGATCCATAATATTCTTATATTTTTCAGTATATATACATTTATATTACATTTTAATAAGTATTCCTCTTCATTGTCCACAATGGATAAACTGATTTGGTCAACTACCATTTTCTGAATAATTTGATTATGTTTCAAATCTCAATGTTGTATATAATATCCAATGTTCCTTAATCTATTTATATATTATGTTTTGAGTTTACCTTTTTAAATGATAAAATTTCTTGTATGTGACTGTGAGTATGAATGTAGACAGGAGAATGTGAGGTGCCTAAGGCTACTAGGGTCTGAGGAATGCTATTGGATCACCTTGGTAATTACTTGTTGGTACTCTATTGTGACTAAATCTACTAGAAAAGCCCATTATTCTATCATGTCTTCACTTACATAGCTTCTCCACATCATGATTACATAGGTTTCTTAAAGTGCACATGGTTATGTTTTACCATTTTGGAGCTTTATGAGTCTGAAAAGCCTCCTATGTCTACTGTAAGTCAGGACCACTTGTTTCTGCTAGTGTAATATCTTCCAGAAAATTTCTAGCTCCACTACTGAAGACATTCTTCACAACCTTCACAGAAATAAGAGGAAATTGGAAAATCTGATAAAAATAAGTTATAGTAGGCAATATATATATATATATATATATATATATATATTTATTTATTTATTTAAATATTTATATTTTTGTACATTTGAAATTTATTTGAGAAAGGAAATCATTTGACATCTTAGCTGTATTAAATTTGTTACCATGTAAGCCAGTGGAAGTTTAACAAGACTTATGCATATTTCAGGGACATGTTTGTTTTAAAAGGCATCTGATACCAAGTTGAAGTTTGGGTCCTACCCTGGCAAAATTTCTTTATTTCAAAAATGTCTGCAGTTCCCAGAATTGTTATGGCAGCATTTGTAGGCACTATAGCATTTATGTTTTATAATCATAACAATATGCCCCCCACCCCTGTGTTGGTCTTGTGGTTAGTTATAAAACAGTAAAATGATCAATTCATCCTTATATTAACAGTGAGAGTTCCATAAAAAGGAGCCATACTTATAAGTGGAAGGGTAAAGAAATGACAGGGAATTAGAAGAAATATAGTACATATTTACTGAGTGATAAGTGGATGACTGTATACCTATCTTGGTGAAACAGGGTAAGTGATACATCATGAGGATAAGAAACACTTACAGAGAGCAGAGATATTTCCCTACCTGGTTGAGCACAAAGAAGTGCCGTGACATATTTGTGGAAACTGATAAAAGGAATATAATTTTTAAATATAGTTTTGATAATTTTATTATTCTATATAGAGAAGTGTTACAACTGTGACTTTTTTACTTTTCTGTTCTTACAACAAATATTATTCCAGTCGCCTCAGGCCCTCAGGGAAAGGATCATGATTTTTGCCACACTTTATATAAAGACACCAATTTAAATTGGATCAGGAAATGTTCTTCGGCTGGGCAGTGGTAGCACACACCTTTAATCCCAGCACATGGGAGGCAGAGGCAGGCAGATTTCTGAGTTTGAGGCCAGGCTTGTTAGAGCTATACAGAGAAACCCTATCTCGAAAAAATAAAAAATTAAAATAAATAAATAAATAAATAAATAAAGGGAAAGGTTCTTCTCTTATGAACATAGATGCAAAAATGCTCAATAAAATACTTGCAAACAGAATCAAGGAGCACATCAACAATACCATCAACCATGATTAATATGGCTTCATCCAAGAGACAAAGAGATTCAACATATTTAAGTCAATGAATGTAATTCACTACATAAAAACACTGACAAAAAAACAAACATGCAGTCATTTCATAAAATTTTTTAAAAGGCCTGTGATAAAATCCAACATATCTTCATAATAAAAGTCCTGGAGAGTTTAGAGTTACAATGGACATACTTCAACATAATAAAGGAAGTTAACAGCAAGCACATAGCCAACATCAACTCAAATTCAGAGAAACTCAAAGCAGTTCTACTAAAATAAGGAGCAAGATAAGGTTGTCCACTCTCTGCTTATCTATTCAGTATAGTACTTGAAGTATTAGATAGACCAAACGCAACTGACGGATATCATGTGGATCCAGATGGTAAAGGAAAAGTCAAAGTATTGCTATATGTAGATTTTATTACAGTATACATAAGTGACACTAGGAATTCCAACAGTAAACTCCTGTAGCTGATAAACACTTTCATCAGAATAGGTAGACACAAATTAACTCACAAAAAAAAATGAGTAGCCCTTTTCTATACCAATGACAAACAGACTAATAAAAAGTATTATGAAAACAACACCCTTCACAATAACCTCAAAATATTATCCATCGGAGGGTGGATAACACAAGCCAAACAAATGAAATACTTGTATCATAAAACTTTAAGAGAATGAAGAAAGAAACTAAAGAAGATAACAGAAGATGCGAAGATTTCCCATTTTCGTGGATTGATAGGATTAATGTAACGAAAACTGTCCATCCTACCAAAAATAACCTACAGATTCAATGCAATATTCATCTAAATTCCAACAGAATTCTTCAACAATCTTGAAAGGACAATTTTTAGCTCAATATAGAAACACACACACACATATGCACACACAATGGCAGTAGCTATGACTGATAGCTAAAACTAACACTCAATAATAGAAGAACAGCCTTAATTCCTAGTTGTACTACTGAGCTATAGTATAGAAAACAGCATGGTATTGACACAACAGAAAAGATGATCAATGGAATCAAACTGAAGACCCAAACATACCTGTGAGCACCTAATATTTTGTATAAAAAAGCTAGGAACACACACTGGAAGAAAGATAACATCTCCAACAAATGTTGCTTGTCAAATTAGATAGAAAAAATTAGGAGAAAAAATCCAAATAAATCTGTACTAATCACCTTGCATAAAACTTAGCTCCAAATGGATCAAAGACCTCACCATAGAACCAGATGCACTGAACCTTATAGCAGAGGAAGCAAGGCATAGCCCTGTACTCATTGGCACAGGTAAAATATTTCTGAATAGAATACCTAATCATGGACACTATGATCAACAATTAATAAATGTGAGTGCATGAAACTGAAAAGCATCTGTATGGCAAAGGACACACCATTTGGAAAAAGCAACAGCCTACAAAATGGAAAATGATTTTTACAAACTATACATCCAATAGAGGACTATTATCTAAAATATATACAGAATTTTAAAAATCAACTAGATAATAAAAAAACAACCCAATTTTTAAAATGGGGTACAGTTTTAAACAGAGAATTCTCCAAAGAAAAATCTTGTGTGGCTGACAAACATTTAAAGAAATGTTCACGAACCCTAGACATCAGGGAAAGGGAAATCAAAACTGTTTGATTTCATCTTACACCCATCAAATTGCTAAGATCCATAAAACAAGTGACATCTCCTTCTGTTGACAATGTGGAGTAAGGAGGGAACATTTGTCCATTGCTTGTGTGAGTGCAAATTTGTACAGCCACTATAAAAATCAGTGTCGTTCTGCCAATAAAAGGAAATTGATCCACCTTTAGAACTCTTTATTCCAGTCTTCAGCGTATACCCAATGGACTCTTTATCCTACCACAGAGTCACGTTCTCAGCCATGTTGCTTCATAATATCCAAACACTGAAAACGATCTAGATGTCTCTTAACAGAAGAATGGACAATGAAAGTACAGTACATTTACACAAGGTATTACCCAACCACTAAAAGATGAAATCACAAAATTATAGACAAATAAAGTGGAAAATAAAATCATCCTGAGTGAGGCATTCCAGACCTAGAAAGAGAACTATGTACTTCCTCATATGTGAAAA
Organism: Rhynchomys soricoides; assembly: GCA_019843965.1. Lineage (NCBI taxonomy): Eukaryota > Metazoa > Chordata > Mammalia > Rodentia > Muridae > Rhynchomys > Rhynchomys soricoides. Next base: position 15,797,152 of record JADRCH010000027.1, read on the forward strand.
TTGGCTATTAAGTCAATGAAAACCAAGGTACAATCCTTAGAACCACAAGGTTAAGCATTGTGTATGAGACTATGTGAGGGGAGACAAACAGCTCACAGTGGAAAATGGAAATAGTTAGATATGAATGTAGGCTGTGGAAACAGGAGAAGCAAGTATGCTGTGAAGGAATGGGGCCAAGGGAGCGAATATAAGACGATATGGCTACAATTCAGGGCCATTTGTGGGGTAGTATGGAGATATCATATAGTAGAAGCTTCATAAATACTTTCATATATTAAGGTGAAATTGCCAAATATTGAAAGAAACAAAGCCACAATGGTCCAAAGGAGTTGTTAGTCAAGAACGTACCATGAAAAACCCAAAACAACCCAGGCTGTTGCCAATTCTATAGATTGCCCTCCACAGACTGCTAGCAATTTCCATTTTTTGAATATAACACCCACACTATTGCTTGAACATGGAGAAGTTGGGCTGGTGGTTAGATAGAACATTCACACCTATGTTCTAGCATCTTTGTTACAGGAAAATACTCTGAGTACTACCAAAGGAGAAACATAAACACGAACCCTGCCATAAACTCTTTGATTGACAATGGTCTCCTGCCTGCAGGATATGCAGCAGTGGGAGTAACCAACTAATATCTGATTTGGAAAAGGACCACTCCACAAGATGGAATGAAACCCATACCTGACACTGCTTTTGTAACCCAAAGCCAGAGACTAGATACCCTAGAAAGACATCGGGTAAAACCAAGTACTACTGTTTAGCAATAAAATGCATCTAATAACATTTTGCTATACTCATAGATCAGTGCCTTGCTCAGCTATCATCAGAAACTTCTTCCTGTAGCAGATGGAAACAGGTACAGAGACTCAAAGCCAGACATTAGGTAGAGAATGAAAGACTTTGAAATACTCAGCCATAAGCATGATGTCGCCATCAACTCCCTTCCTGAAGGGTCAGGAAACCCTACAGAAAAGGTGATGGAAAGAGTGTAAAGTCAGCAGGTATTGAGGACACCAAGAAGATATCTAAGTCGACAGGATCAAAGCACATATGAACTCATAGGTACTGGGGGCCCTATGCACAGGGTCTGGAGGGGTCTGCAACTAGGTCCTTTGCATGTCTTCCAGTTCAGTGTTTTAGTCGGGTTCCCGAGTATGCAAGCGAATGGGTCTGCTTCTTGTACCTTCTCTTGTGCTCTTTCCTCCTATTTTTGTTTTGGTTTGGTTTGGTTTCGTTTTTGTCCAATTCCAATATGTTAATTTTGTTTAATTTTGACATGTTTATTTTTAATAAAAAGCTAATAAAGATATACAGATATCAATATAGAAAGAAATGGCAAAGGTAATATGGTTTATACTTTTATTTGCAGTATGTCATTAAATTTAAGATTTTTCTATATAGAGAATTATTTAGACTCTAGATTGGGAAAGAAGTAACTTATTACACATACAAGTGGTTTCCTAAGTGATTTATTACCAAAATAAAAGACATTTAAAAATTTGGTTAACAACTGTATTTTATAATTTTGAGTTACTAGACTTACACAATTATTCAATTCGAACATGAAAATAATTTATAGTAATGTAGGATACCTTATGTCTTTTAGAAGTAAACAAATAGATGTAGGAGTCAATGATCTCAGTTTTGGGATTGCATCCTTAAGCAGATTCTCCAGGAACTGTAGACCAAAGGTAGAAATTAGTTGCCTGAATTGGGAGAATTTAACAAAAGAAAAATCACAAACTTCATATATTTTTTCCATGATTATTATTCTGTTTAACTTTGGCTAACCATTTTTAAATGTCTAACCAATCAGCCCCTTCCAACTTGTACAGTCTCATAGTCTCTATCAGTGTGATTTCTCAGTTCACTGCCTCTTAACACCAGTGCACTACTGTGTAAGACTGCCAAAGGAATCGAGCTCTGGGACTGTTCAGGCTCACAAACTAACAAACATGCTACACAAGTTTAATACTTCATTTAGTCCCAGAATTATTTTCCAATTGCAGCCAATGAATATCTTAAAGATGGAAAGGTAAAAGAAATGAAGTAGCATCTGCTAAGAATTTTTGCATACAGCAAGGGTATGTGCGTAATACTTACGTTAAGTATCACACACACACACACACACATACACACACACACACACACACACACACCTTAGCTGTTAGTATTTTTCATACCAACCAAGAAACTTCAATGAACACACAGTGCACTGAATGTTTATCTTGTGGAAAGTTGACCCATTTGGAAACTCGAGTTCTGGCAAGCGTTCTGTCTGTTTTCTTTTCTATGATGGGTGGATTCCCACTATCTAAGCTTTAGTATTGGTTCAGAGTATGCAATGTAAATCTGAGCTTAAGTGAAAAAGATATTTTCCCAGTAGCTTATTCAGCAGTGGAATTGAATTATTACAATGTAAAAGATGCCAGGATTTCAGATGTACTTGGGCCATTTCACCTTCACCCTGTTCTTCTCTTCTAGAAAGCTTTCCCTGGCAGCTCTCCAACTGCTTTTCTTCTAGTTGAATTTGAAATGCTCTATTACCTTGGCTAAATTTCAACTATGTCAGTAAAAATCCCAAAGAGCAAATCAAACTAGCAGCAAAAGTGCCTTTCTTAAATAAACAGATTGCTGACCCCCAAGCAGGAGAAGAGGCATTCTGCCATGGGATTATTTCATAGTCAGTTTTAGTAAATACAGTCTTTTTATTGTGCCCAGGCTTTCAATTGCTGCTAACTCAAGTTGAAACTCAGTTTAAACTAGGCGCTCTTCTCCTTGGACTGAAGGCAGTCCACAGCTGTAATTATGGAGCACACTCCTGGTGCTTGTGTGTGACCAACACAGCTATTCTCCACTGGAGAATGCTAAAGAAGAAACCTACTTGAATTCTAGTCCCTTGATAACTGATCAGATCTGGACTTGTCTTATCATACATCCATCATGACTTCCTTAAGATATGTATTTTTTTTATATCCTGTGGCAAGTATATTGTAAGAAGGTAGCTTATGAATATTATAGCCAATGTTTTCATTGTAGCTTATACTGTGATAGGGGGAATCACTTCTGGTGACTTTGATACTTCAGAATTTGAGAAGGTCTTCGTCTAACCTTCCACTGTTGGCTTTGTCTTCTAAGGAACTTTTCTTCTATCCTACTTCATGGACTTTTCCCACACTTCACTAGATGAGGTCAATACCTATAACCATGTGCAATGTCTCCAGAACTTTAACTCAAAAATATTCAACTATCTGCCACCATTTATTATCTTTCTTCCTTACCACCTTTATTGGGCTATTATTCAGCTAGTAGTAGCATAATATCACCTATGATTGATTTTTACATTATTGTGTCAGTAATCTGATCATTATTGCAAGTTCTCCATTTATTACCTCTCCTACTTTTTAAACATTCTTACCTCATTTTCATGTGATGTCATCTAACATAAGTCAGATTGCATAGTTTGCTATTGCATTACTTTCTAGCATACAGTGTAATCTCCCATGTTATTTTCTTCTCTAATCACACACACACACACACACACACACACACACACACACACACATACAGCTTTATGTAATTTATCTCTCTTTCTACTGCCATACAACCTTGAATAGCTAAAGGAACACTGCTGAATATGACAATTTTTGTCAAGCTGTACTGAGTAGTATTAAAATTATAGATATAGAATTACCATTCAACACTGCTTGGAAATCATATTATACTTCTGTAATCTATCCAGACTTCCAACTGAGAAAAAAAAAAACCTACATGATACATTCTCCCCAAACCTTAAGTTTTCTTTACCCATCCTTATTATCTTAGATGATTATTTTGACTTTGTAACTCTTTTATGTAAATCAGATTCATCCTTGTAATTTCTCTACCTTTTTCTTCCTCCTCCTCTCCCTCCTCCTGCTCTTCCTCAACCTCTTTCTCGTCCTACTTTTCCTCCTTCTCTGTCCTTCTCTCTCTCCCTCTCCCTGCCTCCTCCTCTCTTCCTCTGTCCTGTCTTGCTTGCTTGCTTGCTTCTCTTGACTTTTATTCAATCTAGGAACTACACTTGAAGAGACTGAAACACAACTTCATCTCAGTTCCACCCATCTCCTGCATTCAAAGCTGTTATGCTTACAATTAATTCCACACTTCTCCTGTAAATGTTCTATATACAAACTCTTTGTAACCCTTCTGTTTAGAAAGTATTTTCTTGTTCAAATTCCTCTCCCCACCTGACATGTGATGTAGGAAATCCCACATCTCTGTGTGTATTTTACAGCTGACCTCTCATGCACACTCTCACCATGCCTTCTTTTTAAGGCCACCAATACCAGTCAATGTTATCCAACCTTCAAACTTCACCATATATAGTATTTCATTTTATCTGATAGGTAACTATGATGTTTGTGTTCTGGTCACCATGGTTACCTATTCTAATTTCCTGTTCATTCTTTAGTCTTAATGGTTGACTTATCATTTACTTTTAAAGTAATGTTATGAATCTGCATTACCCTGGCCTGGAACCTCTGTCTTCATCTAACTACTGATTCTGGATGATTTTATCTACTTTGGGCCTCAAGTATTATTACATACGTAAGTATGAGTTTTGCCTCCTGCTTTATAGTCTCTTCTAGCTTCACTGACTTAATGGATATGCCAATCATAGTCTTAAACCATGACATGTGAAGAATAAGCCTTATTTATGAAATTGGACTACTAAAGATAAAAACTAATAAATAGGAAATGTTATTTTTCATAAATCTATGAATTCATCATATACATTCACTTACATTTTAAATTTTTCATTGGTATTTCTTATCTTTTAAAATTTGAATTTGTACTGTATTCTTTTGAAATATTAAATAATATTTGTAGACATGCTGTAGAGACAGCTTACCAATTAATACTTTTTGTAGCTATTTTTTAGGACAAGGATTCATTTCATAACTACCACGTGGCAACTTACAGCCATCTGCTACTGCAGTTCTAAGGGATCCGACATCCTATTATGGCCTTTGGAGATACCACAAATGTATGAGATATATATGCAGGCAGACAGGTAAACATTCATATACATAAAATAAAATATTTTATAAGGTTTATATTTTAGTTTTAGAGGTATTAAGATAATTAAAACCACAATTAAAAACCCCTTGTCCAATTTCAATATGATAGTTTTGCTTCATCAAATTATATCTTATTTTGTCATATTTGCTTGTTATGTCATAGAACCTATTTTTTTTTTTTTACAATGAGAGACAGAAAGAGAGTGGATCCAGAAGGGAGGGGGGAGAACTGGGAGGAGTGGGCATGTGGTAAACTATTATCGGGACATATTGTAGAATCTATCTGCAGTAAAATAGAAAAAAAAAATTCAAAGTAATTACAAGAAAAGAAATTTATCTATAAGAATAAAATTTAATGAAAACTATTAAAATGTCTAAATAGTTGTTAAATGCTGTGGTGTATGGGGGGGTGGTTCACAGGTGTGTCAGGTGTGTGTCAAACCTATGTGTCTTCCCAATTGTACAGAGAATTCTACCACTTAGATTTCCAGCCCTTAGATGCTTATTTTAATAATAAAAATCTATATTGCATAAAGTCAGTTTGAAATATGCACTTTGAAAAAGAGAATTGAGTCAGATAGACAAAACAATGTTGTGTTCAAACTAAAGTAAAAGTATCATGTATTCCTTTGAAGTGACTACGGAACCAAAACAAGCTTATTAAATAAACCAACATAGAAGGAAGGGTGAAGACAAGAAGAAAACAAGAAAATATGATGAAAAGAATATGAAGAAGTAAATTCATGAGAAGTAATTTCTATGAGAAAAATGATCAAACAATATGCATTTGCATGAGCTAAAATAGTTCCAAAATAATCAGTCATAGCAATGGTCATGATTATTAATCATGATGGAATAAAGTATTCTTTCAATATAAAGTAGAGATAAAGGGTAAGGTAATGCATAATTATTGTTTCTAAATATGTCAAAAAAAATGTTGATTTGTACAGGCAGTCACATGCAAAGATTTAATCCAAATATTTTTAGTAGTTCTGCAATGGGGAATTTGACTGAAGATTTTACTTTCTCTACTTATCTACTTGTCAGTGGTTTTCTTTATTGTAATGCCAGGATTCGCTGATATTTATATTTAATTTACAAAGATTAAATAAATATAATTTTTTCTTTGTAGTTCTTCCCTTTCAGTTTTGAAAACTCAGCATAAAATGAGTAGTATTTTGAAATTAAACAAAGCTTAGCAGTGAAATCTTCAGTCACTATGCATTTACCAATCATTTCACATGTAAATCAGTGGCCTTGAAAATCCACCCCACTCTCAGTTTGCCAGTTTGTTACATCCTGCTAATGCTCCCTCCTGGTCACGCCCTCCTACAAGCCTTCTCCATAGCCCTTTCTCTTCTCCTCTGAATGGGTGAGGGTCCCTGTGCTGGCTGGTTTTGTGTCAACTTGACACAAGCTGGAGTTATCACAGAGAAAGGAGCTTCCGTTGAGAAAAGGTCTCCATGAGATCCAGGTGTAAGGCATTTTCTTAATTAGTGATCAAGGGGGGAGAACCCCTTGTGGGTGGTACCATCTATGGGCTGGTAGTCTTGGGCTCTATAAGAAAGCCAGCTGAGCAAGCCAGGAGAAGCAAGCCAGTAAGGAACATCCCTCCATGACCTCTGCATGAACTCCTGATCCCTGACCTGCTTGAGTTCCAGTCCTGACTTCCTCTGGTGATGAACATCAACATGGAAGTGTAAGCTGAATAAACTCTTTCCTCCCCAACTTGCTTCATGGTCATGATGTTTGTGCAGGAATAGAAACCCTGACTAATACAGTCCCTCTGGGTGTCTCCTCCCCTAACCCCCAAACCCTGGCACTTCAAGTCTCTGCAAGACTAGGCACTTCCTCTCCCACTGAGGCCAGACAAGGCAGCCTAGCTAGTAGAACATATCCCACATACAGGCAACAGCTTTTGGGATAGCCCCTATTCCAGTTGCACATCTACATATGAGTGGAGAGGCCTAGGTCCAGGCTGTATATGTTCTTTGGTTGGTGGTTCAGTCTCTGAGAGTCACACGGGTCCAGGTTACTTGACTCTATTGGTCTTCCTGTGGAGTTCCTATCCTTGTCTGGGCCCACAATCCTTCTCCCCATTCTTCCATAAGAGTCCTCAAGCTCCATCCACTTCTGGCTGTGGGTGTCTATATCTGTCTGAGTCAACTGCTGGGTGGAGCCTCTCATTAGACAACATGTTCCTGTTTGCGAGAAAAACAGAATATCATTAATAGTGTTAGAGATCGGTTCTTGGCCATGCAAAGGGTCTCAGTGTAGGCCGGTTATTGGTTAGCCATTCTCTCTGTGCTCCATTCCCTGTGCCTGCATTTCTTGTAGTCAGGATACATTTTGGTTCCACTGGGATTCCTGCTTGGCTATTGGAGGTGACCTCTTCAGGTTCCATATCCTCAATGTTGTAAGTCACAGCTAAGGTCACCCCTCATTGATTTGTGGGTGCCTCCCTTATCCCAAGTCTCGGCCTCATCCCTGGAGATGCCCCCCACCTCCTCACCACAGTCAGTTGCAAATGTCCATTTATTTTCATGGTGATCTAGCCATCTCTCCAGTTCCTACATTGATTCTGATTCTGATTCTGATTCTGATTCTGATTCTGGTTCTGAACTAGCCCCCATTCCCCTCCCTCTCCCTTCCTCCCAGGTTCCTTCCTCCATCTGCCTCTTAAGACTATTTTATTCCCCCTTGTAAGTGAGATTCAAGCATCCTTGCTTGTGCATTCCTTCTTGTGTAGATTCCTTGGGTCTGTGGAGTGTAACAAGTTCTGTATTTTATGATTAATAATATCCACTTATAGGTGAGTATATACCAAAGTGAGAAACTACATTTAAAGAATAATTTATTCTGAAAGGCTCTCCTGTCATAGAGTCCTTAGTTCTAAAGACATTTAAAACAATTTAAAGACTAGTTTTAAAGAGTTTTACCTGGCACAAATACAGTGGAAATGCATGTCTCACTAAATGGCTAAAGCATGACTTACTTCTATCAGTAGTTCCTCTGACAAATAACCACACACAAACATACACACAGCCTAGATATAGAAATAAATAGATATATCTGACAAATAACTATATACATGTATATAGTTATATACATACACACTTATTGATATAGTTAGATGATAGATATGACAAATAACATTATGTGCATAAATATACATATATATTAAAGGCATAGAGGATGGGTCTTTTTATTCCTTATCTGAATCAAGAGGCAGAGGTCTTGGGATGCCAATTCATGGGATAATCAAAAGGGAAACTGGGATGATGACTGAATTGATATGTAAATTAAAAACTGGACTTTTGATCTGCAAGAGTGAGCTATCCAGAGAGTTTTTTTGAAATAGCAAGAGAAAGCTATCTAGAGCAGAGCAGAACACAGAGAGCAATCTGAAAAGCTGTCTCGAGCAGAGCACAGAGAGAAGCCAATCAGGAAAGCCATCTTGAGCAGAACATAGGCCTTCAGCTTGGACCCATGATTGGATTTTGAGTTGTTTGTTTTGCCACTACCAAGCACCCTTTCTCTCAAAACTTGTCTCCAGGCTAAGGCTCGTCTATGACATTCTATCATGCACTCATCACACATGGAGAAATTTAATTTCAAGGCATGCTTTAAAATCATTCTGTAACTAGATTTGGGAAACCATCACAACCCATAATGCTGTTCAGTTGACTAGATCTTGTGTCAGTTTAAAAGAAATGTATTGATTTCATTTCTCCCCAAAGAGTACAAAATTTCCAATACATTTTACATGACTTACATGACTGTTAACAGAAGTTGAAATTGCTCTCAGAACACATCTTCCCATGTTTCTTTATTTTTCTCTTGAGGAGTAAGCCTTCGTTTGTCTCCTCTTACTTCTCACAGTCTGACTTCTGTGATTTAACAAAGTAGCAAAATTTTATGTAAAATGTAAAGAAATACAGAGTTCCTGAACTTTCAATGATCATTGTGGAAGAAGAGGAAGAAAGATTTTACAAGCCAGAGGTTTGCTGTGAGATTGTTTCTCCTAGAAATGTGAAAACCTATGCCCTTGAAGTAGATGTGACCTGAACAAGGACACCACCAATAGGCTTGCAAATGAGGAAGAAAAGTTGCTTACCAGAAGCCTCAACCCTAAACAAAGAACTAGAAGCAATTAAGGAATGCTGAGAGTGGGGGAGATAGTCTTTTCCGGGAAGTCACACAATTGGTTATTCCATACCAAAAGATCAGCCCTGAAAACATACAAGTAACATAATAGAGAATGACCATTTTACCCACATGATGTTAATAAATTATTCTCTGCTGGCGAAATGAGATAATTCAAGCCAGATTAGAGTATTTTGGGTTTATTGGGAGTATATGGCAGGTTTATTGGGAAGCAGCTCTAGGATGGATTCAGCTCTAGGATGGATTCACTGATCCCAAGGAACAAGGACAGGGAAGTCACCATGGGGAGGAAGACAGAGGGAAGGAGGCAGAAAAGGAGAGACAGATCATGCACACACAGGGAGAAAATGCAGAGAAGGGAAGAGAGAAGGAGAGGAGAGAACAAAATGTCGGATTATGTTAGGAGGAGCTGTTGGACCCGAAGGTGGAAACTACAGGTAGCTCCCCCTCGCAAAGACAGGGAAATCAAGAGTGATGCAGTCAGCAAGAGGTTTATTATTTCCAATGCATTGGGGTCATTCTGCACATGAGGCAGAGGCGACCCCAAATTCTCAAAGCTCACACCTTTTATACATTCTTGAGGCAGATTCTGGTCACAGCCTGAGTTGGCCTTATTTCTAGGGAGGGGAGAAGAGGAGGAATTCGGGTCCCACAGGAAATATTTGCTAGCTGGGTGGCCTTATCTCCAGAGAGGGGAGGAGGGAAAGAAAAGCATTTCTTTCATTCCTTGGCCTTTGTCCTTTGGGAGAGCCTATGTTGACAGGGAATATCTGCTGGCCAGGTGGCCTTATCTCTAGGGAGGGGAGGAGGGCTGGAAAAGCATTTCTTTCAGAGCTTCTGAGGGAAGGGGAAGCAGAATCCCTGGGGTAGAAAGTTCAGAGTGAAGGGTAGAGTATGCCCGTGTGGACTGAGGGATGCTGGGAGACCCTGGAGGCCAGCTCCATTTTGGTATGTTAAGTATGCACCTCAGCCCCTTGGCCAGGGTCTGAAACCCAACACAGTTAAAGAAAAAGAGGCCATTATTTTGAAAACAAGTAAAATGAGGACTTACATGGAGAGTTTTGGTGGAAGTAAAGGGAAGGGAAACAGGACTTAATTATATTAATCTCAAAAAATTCAGAACAATTTTTTCTTAGAAAGTAGAAGAGTAAGTAAAAAACACCTTGCAAAAGCAAGCTGATTGTATTCAAAACCATTTGTTTCCCACCCACCAATACCCATATTCCCCATGCTGACAATACAATAAACCGGCAGTAGGGAGAGGATATTACTGCCACATAATGAGACATGTGTGTCTTCCAATCCCAGCCCAGGCCTCAGAATGATCTGAAAATTCTGGACAGATAAAGAGATTGTCTGACCACTTGTTAAAGCATGTGCTCTAGCTAATGTAAAGTTGTATGATGCCGGATTAATATCGGAGAAATTTGTAAGTTGTGTAAATTATGAGGAAGAACTCCCTTTTATGTTCCAGAAACTTTTATTCTTTTAATATTAGTGAAATTAGAAATCAACAGGGAATGTCATTCATGGGAAGATGAAACAATTTTCATGAAAATGGTTTATAAAGCTCTCTTATTTGTCCTTAATAATTCTCATTAGTTTGATCTGTGTAAGAACTTGGCACTTGTCTTTCCAGATTACAGGTGAGCAAGCAGTGTTTATGTACTACAAAGTAAAATGCAAGGATTATCAAGAGTGTTTTTGAAAATAAGTTAGAAGCTATTGCAGTCAAAATAGTATTTGCAGCCAAATAAACATATTGCTCTAAGATTGTATTTAAAAGTTGAAATGAACTTTAGAAGCCACTGGCACTTATAAGACATTGATGTTTTTTAATCCAGAATCCCTTCCTATTATCTGATTACACTAAGATATGCTCAAATTTCCAAAGAAAAGTATAATAGTCTACAGAAAGATGTTATATAAGATAAATAATGCAAATATGAAATATAAATTAGCAAATTCATGACACATTCAAACATTCAATTTTCTCCCTAATGTCTTTAACAAAATAAATATTCAACAGATATCATTTGTATTTTGGATCTCCCTTCTCAAGAAAACATAAAAGGAAAATGAAGATTTTTCTGCATTTGAAAATCAAACTTGCTGATTTAAATGCAACCATTTGTAATGTGAGGTAGTTTGCTTATATTACAACAAACTTTCTGAGTGGGTTTTGTAAGGTGCAGATTGAGCAAAGTTCTAACCCTAGTAGCAACAGCAGTCTTGTGGGTGAACATGAAGAGGTGTTCAGAATATGGACATTCACGTGATGCTCTTCTTTCTTGAGAGAGTGATCTATTCAATAGTGTTAGCAAAATTTATTTTTCTATGCTTACACCCTAGTTTACCAACCTCATGATCCCTAGATCCTATTATAAAAATTAGAAATGATATGCTGCTATTTGTGTTATGGCACAGCAAGTGCTCAGTTATAAACGTAAAGGATGGAACTACTATCAGAACAATCAAAATCAAAGTGAAAGTTAAATTCGGTCTCAAGGAATCCATTTGACAATGATTACATTCATCTCTCCCTTACGTTAAGTTCATATGAGTCGTAACTCACCAAAGATGGAGAGGCCGATTTTGAATGAATCAAATGGAGTCAGCCTTGGAATAACTTGACCAAAAATCTATTGGACTTGCATCATGAGCTTCAAGCAGAGCTCAGTGAGTGAGTGGAATAATTTCCCAGTCTACTCAAGTGTCAGGAAGTTCTGCTTTTGATTTTACTTCTGTGCGAGTGGGTTGCCTGGGGTCATCTTGTTGCTGAGATTTTATTTTATTTTATTTTATTTGTCTTTACTGCAAAAGAATTTCACTTCTATTGCCCTAGCAAAATGATAAGGAGGGATATGGGAATATGCTCTTGGAAGTCTCATAGAAGCTTTAAATCTGTTTTAAAAAGCCCAACATAGTTAAAGGTCAGCCTGAGACACGGATAAATTATGGACCTGTCCTGGTTTTTAAGTGTTGTACTCAAAATAACACAAGGCAACTGAAACTTAGGCTGTTCATTTGGGTTTAGTGGTAAATGCAAAAGTGGCTGTCTTTTCTATATGCTCTTCGAGCTGTCAGTGACAAAGAACAGATGCTTTGATAATAATAACCTGAGTAGTGTATGAAAATTGCGAGGCAGTCAGCTTCGTTCACTTTTATGTGTGATTGAGATTTCTAGATACTTTCCCTTCTAGGATAGGAGAAAAGAAAAGTGTCTCAGTATGTAGCTGAGGCTGGTCTTGAACTGCTCTCTTCCTCACCTCTGCTGTGTGTCAGTCACTGGGACACTTAAACTCCTGGAGACTCAGTTTACCCATTCCAGTACCGAAGCAGTGATCTCACCTCATGACTTTTAAAGAGTTAAAAGAAAAATCAAGTACTTCATAAAATTGCCTGAAAGAAGTATATGGTGGGTATTAGCATTCTGTCTAAACTCCACCCCACAGTTGGTGGAGCCAGGTGGGCCTGGCCCACTCCCCTCTCTCTCTTATCTCTTGCTCTTGCCTCTCCCTTGCATCTCTAATCCCTTACCTCTCCGCTTCCCCCTTCCTCCCCTCCATGTGTTCATGGCCGGCCTTTCCACTCTCTACTCTCTACTCTTTTACTTCTCTCTCCCTCTCTCTGCCTTTCTCTGCCTCTACTACCCTCTTAACTCCCCTCCTCATGCCCTGAATAAACTCTATTTCTATGATATACCTTTGCATGTGGCTGGTCCCTCAGGGGGAAGGGATGCCTGGGCTTGGGCCTGCTGAAGCACACCCTTCCCCCACACCTCCCTATACCCCCATAAAACATCTCTTTATGTTTTTATAAACACATCAGTGGGATTTCCTGGAGAACATGTGTTCCTTAAAGTAATCAAAACCTAATTCAGGTGGAGTAAGAGAAATTTGGAGAATCACAGAAGACAGTAAAGTGCCCCTGCCCTATTTGTGGGAGCTCAGAGTCTGTTGGTTTGGATCGGGGGGGGGGGGGGGGGGTAACTCAAACTTCAGTGCTGGATTGAAGAGGAGGAGAAGGAGGAGGAGGAAGTAGGCAATCATATTTCTGAACAGATTAACAATAAGATGCACCTTCCAAATGCATCTCCTTCTATCCCATGTTCTAGTAGGGAGGGAAGCAGTGTATCCCATCATTTCAAAGGTGGTATCAATGTAAAGACAATGAAACTTAGGAAAATGTAAATGTCCCACCCTCATCTTCAGAAATAGCTCCAGATTTAGAGTGACTTCACTTTCCTGCTCTGCTCCAAATCCCTTAAAGCAACAGATTCCTTCCTTCAGGATCAAGGTAGGGATGTCTTTCTTCTACAAATCTTTCAGGGAGAGAAAAATACTGAAATACAATCTAGTACCAAAGGTGTGATAAATCTTGCCATATGAGACAAAAGAATAGTAGCTCTGGTACCTTTTCCTCGGGAATCATAACTATGCTCAATCGGTTCTTTAAAGCCTAATACAGAAAACTTGCATCTCTTGGAGCAGAATAATGATGTCACTAGTGGCCAATCTGCCCTTGTATGTTGCCCATGACGATTTGAAAGGCCTAGACTAAAGAAGTAAATAAACAGAGGTAGAGCATCCCAGATGGAAAAAAGGAGGATGTCTTCAGAAGAACTACCAAAGTAATATTCAGCTCATGACCTGTGTCAATACTATACTCCAATGGACATTTCTGTTAAGTAGTTGAAGATACATATATAATCCTTTTACTAGACTTCAGATTTTAAAAAATGCTTCCTGTCATAAAAGATGAACCCTAACCAGATTTATATCAGAGTAAATCTGACCCCACATCCATTAAAATGTGATCAAGCAGAGGAACAAAGTTCAATCATTTTGAAGCAGAAGACAAAACTATACATTATTTTGCGATATGAAGATTCATAAGTCCCATTCAAACCATGTGATCATTTAGCAGGGCTGGACATTAGCAAGCAGGCCAATTGAAAGGGGACCTGCATGCTGGGATAAGGTTTAATAAGACATGGTTTTCTACTTTATACATCAATCACAGTCACATATATGAGTTAGCCATTTCCTTTTGTGAACATGGGTGAAATGTATAGACGATTTAAGCGAGAGGAAGACATCTGAGGTAGAAGAGAGGTGGAGAAGAGCTGAAAGTTCTCCAAGCATAATAGTGCTTTCCTGCCAAGCCTTCAGCATCTGAACTTCCAGAGTGTGTGTTGATTAACAGGGTTAGGGTTTCATCTGTTATTACTTAACTGACATGTTGCTGCAAATTATAGCTGGAGCACAGTAGTGGGTTATGGATACAAATAACATTTAAAATAATTTCTTTCCTTTTTACCTAGAGGAATTGTGAGCTCAACAGCAGGTTTTCCCTTTACTCGAAAAGCATCCATCCTGCTAACTGAATAAAATGGCTGTTGTTCAGATCACGCTGAGTTTTAAATGAAATGTGTGGTAAGGTGTTTATTCTCTCGCCGATTAGCTCCCATTAACATTAATGGAAGTCGCCTGAGCAAGTGCCTCATGAAGCACTGGAAATTTGATCTTCTGAGGATGCTGTTGCGGAAAAGGCTTTATTTCAAAGAGATTTTCCCCCATGGCTTCAGATATTATAAGTGTGACATCATTCATTGTACTGTCAGGTTTTTTTTTAAAGGTAGTATTCATAAAATGAAATAGAAATAGCCATATCAAAAATGACAGTAGTAATGGGCATAAAGATGAAAGGTAGTTGAAAGGGATACATCAAAGCATGTATAATTTAGCAGTCTCCACTAAATGCAAAGCCAGTGTTACAGGTAGGAGAGTCAGATGTTTCCAATGGAGAAATATTTCAGTTTGCTGAGCATGTACCTTCTAGTACTCCATCCCCCCAGTTGCTTACTGGTCAGTTTGCTGTGTTTCCTTGGGATATTATTTAAAGCTGGAGATAATTTTTAAAACACAGTGCATTTTCAAGACAGTTGAATGAGACATACAGGAAGAAGATATGCGATTCCCGTTTTACTCATGGGGAAATATACATTAGCATGAAATTCAATTGCCTGTCAGAAACTGAAGAGTTACTGTTATCTCCTAGCTAGGCAATCAGAACAAAAATGGGTAGAACCGCCAATCAACCCTTTTATATTTTACTGTCAATTGAGAAAGCTATATAAAGTGACCAAAGGAAAGGGACAGAATTATTATTCAGTTGGTCAAAAGTTATGGGAACTGATAGGTCTGCAAATTTTTTAAACGGTGTTTGACTCTTCTTCATACCCTTCTTATGTTAAGGACGGAAAGCAAAGAAAAGGAAAGGGTTTTGCAACCAAGCATTTTGTAGTCAACCACAGGAGGCTCTAGTTTTGTGTATTCATGCATCTCTTCAAGGTCTCGGGGGAGCCATTTCAGGATAAAACATGCCTTCATAACTGCCTCCTGGAAAGTAAGACCAATTTGCTTTTATGCTTGTGGAATCTTCCTATCAGTCTGAGGGAGAACAAATTGTGGGGAGAAAAGCACTTTCCCAGTAGAGCCAACACATTCGCAGAGTTGGAAAAGCAGCCTACTTCCAAATGGAAAGACCTCATTTAAAGAGTATTCACAGCATAATAACACCTCATAGTTTTCTTTTCTGTTCGTCTAGAATGGCTCTAATAATATCCCTGATTTTCTGTTTTTAAAAGATAAGAGTTTGAAAAATAAATGGAGGGTAATAACTAATAGAAAAAAGAAAAGAAGGCTGTTCTTTTTAAAGCATCTTTAAGCATATAAACATTTTCTGCATATATTTGCTTCAGTATTAGACACATTTGCTATCTACTAAAAGAGGCTCACTAAGGCCACTATAAGGGAGAAGCTCATTACATAACTATACAACTCACAAGTGTACCAGTGCATACCTACTAATGCAGTCTTTAGTCAATAGTTACTAGGCACTTTCCTTTGTTCAAAGTTGTCCTAAGTACTGGAGAAATTAAGGTGAATTCTTTAAAGTGAATGGAGGAAATCTGAATTGAATTTTTACCTGCTAATAGTATTGTGCCTGAAAGCCAAGATTCTTCTTGGTATAGAATTCATAAATTTATCTTAACACAAAGACAGGGATAGAATCTCATTTTCTTCATTGCAGTTATCCTTCATACTTTAAGAAGATGCTAGATAATACTTTTTAAAAAGTCACATAATTCCTCATGAGCTAAGCTAGGAAAGTTTAATTTTAAAGGCATTTTTAATTCTTCTTTTCATCTACTCTAGAAAATAATAACAAGGTGTACCACTCAGAGCCTATTATCCATGTGCACCGCCAATAGTTCCTCTAATACTTGTTGAATGTTCAATATATGCCAACCGCTCCTTTCCTCCAGGTACAGAGCACATGGAGATTAAGGAGAAGAAAGATTTCTTCTCAAGTGACTTTTGTGATACATGACATTATGGAATCATCAAATAACCAGGGACTGGATATTAGTGGTTTGAGGCTAAAGAATTGTTACATTGCTTTCTTCAGGCATAGCAACAACATTATTTTTTCGGGAGGTACAAGAACCCAATGGGAAATAGAATAGGTAGCTCCAAGAAAACAGACTCCAATATATGTCTTCTTTCAATAGGAATATGCATTTCTCATAAAGAAATGTAAACCTCTATGAGGAATATTTTTCCTAAAATCCTATGTAAGTGACTTACAGTGTTCACCAGGTATATGAATTTTTGTTAGATTGCAATAAAAAAAAACATAAAATTCACTTTGAATTGAATTGAGAAGATAGACATTGTTTTTATTTACTATATGTGCAGGATTTACCAATTTTGAGAGAATATATATCTAAAATTGATACTGACTTCAAATTAATACAACTTTTGCCATCCTTTACTCAAATGAGAATGGTTATATATTATTTTCTTTTACCCCTTTAGGTTCCCTACTGCAGCTCACAAAACAGATTAGCAAAGGAAATTCTCATAAATGTACTATTTCTGTTATGTGAAACATGGGTCTTCATAAATAAAATGAAGGCCTGAGACATTTTAAATGGTTTAGTAGTCTTGGGCATTTCTTTTCAAAATAATATTTAATTTTATTTCATGTGTATAAGTGTCAATTATACATATATATATAATTTATATATATATAAAATGTGTGTGTGTGTGTGTGTGTGTGTGTGTGTGTATGCACCATGTGCATGTAGGGACTGGAAGAGGGCATTGGATTTTTAGATCTTTTGTTACAGAAATTTGTGAGCTCCCATATGTATGCTGGGAACTGAGACTTGGTTCACTAAAAGAAGTATCCACCAGGCCATCTCTCCAGTCTGAAACCTATGTGTTTCTACACTAAGAATGGTAACTCGTGAAAAGGTGTGAGAAGTGTGATAGATGAAGAAATATGCGCTCCCCGTAGTGAAATGGTACATCTCTCCTTATGTGACAAACACCTGATAGGAGCAACTTTAGGGTAGAAGCAGCTATTTTGGTATATGCTTCAACAAGGGAAATAGTCCATTTTGGAGGGAAAGCATCTCAAAGAGGCACAGCCATTGACCGCATTGCATTTGCAGTCAAGAACTAACTTCTTGACTCAGCTAACTTCTTTTTTCATCACTCTGGAATCATGAATCCTCATTCCTGGTGGCTTTTCCATCTTCAGTTAAATCTATTTAGAGACATCCACAGTCCTGCCCAGAAATGTGCCTCCTAGGTAAATCCAAATGTAGTCAAGTTGAAAATGAAGATTATCCATCACAGGAAGTTATCCAATGAAAATTTATTAAGGTATATAAACAGTGATGAGTCTTGGTGTTCTCTTGTCC
This sequence comes from Rhynchomys soricoides, assembly GCA_019843965.1. NCBI lineage: Eukaryota > Metazoa > Chordata > Mammalia > Rodentia > Muridae > Rhynchomys > Rhynchomys soricoides. The sequence continues at coordinate 15,815,167 of JADRCH010000027.1, forward strand.
TCAGAGATAAGAATGTTCATTCTCTTAGGGAATGGGAAGGTATTTGCACTTGAGAATCTTAAACCTTGTCAGTGTAGAAGTACCCCAGTTCTAGGGACTTGAGAGCTGCCTCAGAGGATAAAAGCACTTGCTGCTCTTTTGGGAAACCTAGGCTCCCAAAACACACATGATATCTCACAACTGTCTGTAACAAATGATCCAGGCGATCCCATACACTCTTCTAGGCTCTGCAGGCAGTAATGTGCACAGTAACATGGCAAGACTTGGAAAATCGAAACATTAGTTAACAGTAATTAATTATTTAAAACAATTTATAAGGTTCAAATATGTAATATGAAAATATGGCACACTGATGTCTTTCATATTTCAAGCTAAAGCACTTAGAATGTGTACAACACTTAGAATGTGTAGCAAGACTTCCTCTTGATAGACATTCTCATCCCACCCCCACCCTCGTTAGAAACAAGTTTACTTAATGCATTGTTTCCCTTGTTGCAGCTACTGATGAGGTTGATAAATTCTCATCTTGATCCATTTCTAAATATAGAAATAGCTCACATCTGTTAGGAATGCTTTTAGGCCATCCTGTGAGCACAGAGATTAGATCACTCTGTAAATGAACATGATTCTCAAGATACTTATTGGATGAAGTGTGGTTTAAAGTGATGGTCTAGAATTGTGCAGAAAAGAAACAGGGACTCCTAGTGTGCTTTACACCCAAATCATGAGGCACAGAGACTGCTATGAGTCAGTGTGGCATCCAAGGCGATGCTAATTCTCTGTCTCTCAAGGAAAGCTTTTTGTGTAGCTTCTGTAAGCAAAGCTTATGCTATTCTAAGGTCATAACTTCCTAGGATATCCTGACCTTGCCAAGCATCTTAAACCCTGGGGAGCTAGATTATCATGCTTCATCATTTAGTGCTTTGTTATTATGCCCACTAGGGCTAGTGTGCTTTTCTGCTGAGCTGGAAGAGGATTAGTCTTGGCCACAAATATGCAACAAATAACAAAGAGTGGTTTAGGAACAAAGAGGCAATGCAAAGAATATTAACTGAGCAAGATGCTGTTCTTTCTGCTCCCCCTAATCATTGTCATGCTGTCAAACTATAGGAAAGAATTATTTCAAATAATCTTCTATCAAAATCACTGAGGGCAAAGAGGTCTATTAAACATAGATTTTTGAGATCCATCAGAGTTTCTAGTTGGAGAGTTCTAAAACCTACACCTTGGCATTCCTTGAAGAGGCTTATTTTTCTACTCTAGGCACTGTATGTTGTAGTCTTCAGGGTTAGAGAAAGATCCCAAATATCTATGGATTCACTGATGGAAAGAAGCTCAGCTAGCTGCTGTCTCCTACCCATCCAATTCCCTTCTCCAGCTGTAGACAAGGCCTTTTCCATGTCTCCTCATCTTCTGTTCCTATCCTCAAGACAGGTAAGTGAAAGGATGAAGAGTCAAAAGTCTGCGAAATCCTGGGTGGCCTCATGTTTACCTGAGAGTGTAAGGAAAGATTGCATTATACCCACCCGGAGACCTGGATCTTCTGACTCTCCCCAAGACAGTTGAGCCCAACATTGCCAGTGTCTGCTGACCCCTAATGGCTGAATGTACTATGGGTTCCTTCCCCCACCCACAAAAATAAATTAATAAATTAATTAATTAATTAATTAATTAATTAAAAGAGGAGTATTTGGTTTGGAGGCTGACTATTATAGAGAATTACTCAAAACAATGACCATAGTATTCAATTTCAGAAAAATTCTGACAGTGCCTTTATCCTTTTTCCCCTTTATGGGGAAAAACAGTTGGGTGCAAAGTCTTCTACTCGATGCAAATCAGGTCAGTTTGGTCAGTACCTTACAAATGCAGCGTAATGAATTTTACAAACCCCAACGGTTTGCTCTAGATTTAGTTTTTTGCAAGTGAAGACTTATCATCTGGGCTTAAATGCTGCTCTATACATGGGAAGATCTGGATAGAGAAAGGGGAGATGATTTAATTATAATCTCAAAAAATAAGTATTTTTAAGTGGGCTGTAAATGGTTTCAGAAAGTTTCATTAAAAAGCATAGGTAAATGGGTGTACTTTGTTAATCCAGGGTAGAGATGATAGTAACCCCAGGGAGCATTTAACTCTGCTTCAGTTTCTGAATGAGATGCTCAATACCCCAGATTTGGCAAATCTTTCAGAATATTTGCAGTGGGGTCTTTAAATCAGCATTAACAAACAAAAGTCAGGGATTCTTTTCCTTATGGCAAAGGTGAATTAAAGAAGAATCGTTAAAATGCTTGCAATATATTGTATTTTTGGGATTCTAACATCTTAATTTTAATTTAAAATAATATGAGATATTAGACATGTGAATTACTATGGGAAGCAACTGGTACCTCAGGAATTCCTGAGTTCCTGAAATGTAAGTTAGACTAGTAAACTTATTACTCATCCAAGTTATTTCATGCCATCATGTTGCATTTACATCAACAAGATTCATGTTAACAAACATGTGCAGATGCAAACTTTGGTGAACAAAGCTCCCAGCCCCTTTAACTGCCTGTGCATCTCTAGGCACCTTCAGTGTAAGGTGGAATGAAGACTGACATTGAACTAACAAGTCTCCTGGTGAGCCACAAAATGATTCTTCCTCCATGTGTACACTCCCTATATCAAACAGTCACCACACAGAATATACACAGGCTCTGACCTCCAACCAAATTCAGTTGTCTCAGCTATTCTGTTTGTGAAATAAGGAAGTCAGTGAAGAGTCCCTCAGGGAGCCCATGAGCTGCCTGCCAGGGACAGCAATGACATCTAACCTGTTTACTGTTTCAGATTTAGGGATCTCCCCTTAGATAGACAGGACACTAGGAATGTGCTTTCCTTTTGTCACTACCTCAAGGTTTTGTTCTAGCATGTTCCTTTAGTACCTCATTGGATATGAAGCTATCCTGCTTTAGTCACCTTGGCGTTGAAATGTGTGTCGTGGCATAGGAAGAACGCCTGCTACTAAAGTACACATTGTGGAGAGACAGAATTTATTTTATGTCTCCATATAAGAATGGTACATACCGAAATAAATATGGGCCAAAAAATGACCTACACTTACAACATTAATAAAATAGATTTACCTGTATAATAAGCATTGCATATAAATCATTTTATGGGATTTGTGAAATGTTTACAGTTCATAAAGCAGAGTTGCCCTGAATTGAAATTATTTCTAGCCTCCTTTATCCAAGTTTGCAGTGCAATCTGTTGTTTGTGTATGTATGTTAAAACAACATGTATGTGAAGAAATCTCTAACTCTGAAGGTTGGCATTCTAGAATTTCATCTATGAACTTTGATAATTAGCTCCTAGTCTTTTTCCCCCATAGAGTTCACTTTATAAAGAATCCTAAAGCTTTCTTCCCAACTTTTCTACTATCTCCCTCTCTGGAGCTCTTTTTCCCCTCCTGCAGGTTCTCTTTCTGCTTTTCTTGTCCTGTTCGGAGCTAGGAACCTCAGATGAGAGAGAACATGCAACATTTGTCTTGCTGGGTCTGGGTCATTCAATATCTTTTTCTATTTGCACCCATTTTCTTGCAAAATTCCTGCTTCCTACTTTCTTACAGCCCATTAAAATTCTATTGTGTATAAGAGCCACACGTTTCATTATCCGTTTAACTCATCAGTGGAAGGCTTTGTGGGTTGTTTCCATTCTCGAGCTATTGTGAATAAAATATCAATGAACAAGGCTGAATGAGTATCTGAGGCACAGGAGGGCAAGTTTGTTGGGATTATGCCAAGGTGTGGTCTAGCTCAGTCAGATGGTCGATATTTTTTCAGCTTTTTGAAAACTATCTACACTGACTGTGCTAGTTTGTCATCTTTCTAGCAGTGAAGAAGGGGTATCTTACCCACAAAAAACTGCTAAAGAAATCAAAAGTGATACCCTACCAAATATAGATGTAGGAAATGACTTCATGAATAGAACTTGCAGGCAACACATCTGATATAAGATTAATATCAGAATACATTAATAACTCAAGAATCAGAGGGTTAAGAGAACAAACAAAGCATTTTAAATTAGACTATGGATCTATTCAAAGAGTAATCCAAAGACGAGGTAAAAAAGATATAAAATATCTTTCAAAGAGGTCAACATCATTAGCAATTATAAAAATACAAATTTGAATTACTTTGAGATTTCATCTTGCCCCAATAATAATGTGCAAGATCAAGAACACAACAGATAACAAAGGGTGCCCTCTAACTTAGCAACACGTATGTTTGTCTCGTTTTTGTGACTAATAGCATATAACTGTGTTTCCTTTTACGTAACAGCACTAATTTGAATTGTTTTATATCTCTTTGATAGAGACCTAATATTATTAAGGAGTTCAGAACTTAATTATCCATTGTTATATGATTCCAACTAACATAATAATAGTGACACGTAATGAGTTCTCCATTGAGCCTTTTGCTTTAAATTTAATGTCAACACCTTTTCCTAGGCTAGTTTGACAGGTACTTGTAGAGGCTTCTTAGTAAATAGTGAGCAAGTAAAACAAATGAATATTGGCATTGTAGTTTTAAATATCAAAATTCTGAAGCTGTACTAAGTTAGAAATTTAACTTACCTGAATTGTGTAATTAAATTGGCTAACTTTTTGCAACATGGCTACAAAAATTCACTATATTAGCCTCGTGTACTTCTATTGATATTTCCTGTCAATTTTTTTATTATTAGTATTTTTTCTGTGGCTCTCCAGTTTCTTCAAAGATCATTAGAGAATTGTAATACAACTTTCTTTTTTTTTAAATAGTTACGCCTTTACACAGAATTCTAATAATATGTTTTACTCCACCCTAATAAATGATGATCTGATTCTTACAACGTAAGATTTTATTCCAGACTTAAATAAAAGTTAGTAGAAAGCTCTGCTAGGGAGGGAATATAAATGGACCTGATGAATCACAAAAGGAGAGGCGTTGCAATCATAGGTGCTGGGATAAGATAGTCAGAGAAGGATAACCGTCACACCCTTAAATTATAGCATTCTTGGTAACATTTAGCAGCACTGAAAACCTTTTCCTCCTACACAGGAACATATCCTCACCCTAACTATTCACCCCAGAATTGAGGGCAGGGATTAATACTTTATTTCAGCTCACACATTAATTTTATCTATCTATACATAATGGATTATTCTGGGAAGAACTAAATGGGATCTGTAGGATATATGTGAACAATTAATTAACCACACTGTTTCTTATAATATCTACACTTTAATGATTCTTTCATCGAATATAATGGCTTATATCCTATGGTGAAAGAGATTGAGTCATCTGTCCTCTAAGTTTTTCAAGTAATGAGCTCATGAGGTTGTACTTTAGAAGCAGGATAATTTGGCTTTAAATCCCCCACACACACCTTGCAATTATCTGTTCTTTGAAATATCTATGCAGCCCACCCACATCAATATAGACTCACTAAGACTGGTGAGAAACAAATTATCATATCTAGTAAATGTTTATTTCTTACAGGGCACAGTAGTCTAAAAGGTGGATAATCCACAACATTATTCTAAGGTCTTCTGGGTTCAAACAATTACATTAGAAAAATGACTGATAAGTACTATTCTTATCTAGTGATACTTAATAAGTACTAGATAGATAGATAGATAGATAGATAGATAGATAGATAGAATATAGGGACTATATAGTGACACTTAATAGGTACTCAGGAAAAGTTCTTTGTGATATTTTAATATTAACACCCGATCCTAGTTTGTCAGAAACTTGTAGACGTATTTAGTTAATGAACAATTAATAAGATGAAGTATAGTGGTTGAGGGTTGAAGATGGTTTGGTACATAGATGATAGACAGATGATTGATAGATAGATAGACAGATGATAGATAGATAGATAGATAGATAGATAGATAGATAGATTTGTATGGGAGCAGGAATTATGTGCAAGTACTTGCCCACATAGAGGTGGGAGGTTGTTCCAATGAATGTAGAATGCAGAGGTTGACACCAGGTTTTCCCTACAGCATCTCTCTTATTTTGGAGGCACAATCTCTCATGGAATGACAGTCTTACTATTTAGCTTGCATACTGTCTAGCAAATATTAGGCATTCATCTGTCTCTGCTCTGCTTGCCAGGGTGCAGAAGTTCAGCTCTCACTTGGTCTTTGCAAGGATGCTTGAAGCTGAGTTCATTTCAGGTTCTCATGCCTGTGCTGCATTAACTCTAACCAAGCAGCAGACATGTCTTTATCTACTCTGTTTGTTTTTATTTTCTGTGGTCTTTTTTTTTTTCATCTTGCATTACTAATTTCAAGTAAATATAAGCAAATTCTGGGAAAATAGTAACTGTTAATACAAAAACTGAGTCAACTTTTATGAAGGCATTATTAAATGCCTAACTTTTGCTAAAGTTATTGTGGTACTACTGTCATAAGCCAAATTGCATACTTTCTAGTAGCTATTCAGATTGAGATACATGCCAATGCTTTCTATTAAAAATGTTACTAAGAACAGCAAGAAGTTGCTTTACTTGCATTTTTTTTTTTTCGGCCAGGCACTATTCATGCAGTACTCCCATTTGACCTACGAAACAACCCTGTGGGCAGTTCTCCCTGTACACAATTCTTGCTCTTCTATATCTACTCTACTGAAGGGAGATCAGGTAGCTTTCTGTAGGTCATACACGTAGGAAGCAGGTCAGAACAATTCATAATATCAACCTTTAAAACGATAAGCCTTATTTAGAAGCTACTGTATCAACATTTTTCACCTAGTCATAGGAGAATTTTCTAAGTAAAATTAAACAAATGATCTGATAAGAACATAAATGTACTCAGGATAAAATGGGCAGTGTATTTGAAATCTACACTCTATTGTATATTTGTTGTAATGATATAGCTGGTGCTTAGGAGCTTGACTGAATCCCATTTATAATACGATAAGGCACCACATCCAAGTTTTAGTAGAGTGTCCTCTTTGAAACTTGATACAATAATCTACTGCATCACCATTTGAGTTTGTGAATTTTTTTGCTAATAATTCTTATCAGAAAATTAAGCAAAACTTTGATCAACACTATCCGCTTAAAAATATGTTAGAAAATATCATGAGTCCTTTGGAGGAGATAGTTCTCAGGTGAAGGAAGATGTTATTGCAAAATAGATGGTTAAAAGTTGCAATCAAAAATGAATTTCCATACATTTTGATAGAACTGGAGTTACTTTCTACTGACTTCATGGCCCGAATGTATTTCATGAAACAATAATTTTAAGCAAATAAGCACAAGCACCAAAATTTGTTGGTTTTGTTGGCTTGTTCTCAGTTAAAATTTGGAATTTATGTGGCTGACTCATAAATAATTCAACATTGATATAAACACAGCTACTTTCCATAAAAATTTTTTTCCAGGTCTCAGAAATCATTTTTGCAGCTTATTTTTATTACACAAAAGCTTGTCTTAGATTAATCAGCAGCAGAAAATTTAGGTACCAGGTGTTTTTAAAATATTACATTTTAAAGGCTTACTGTTTAAAGTGAAAATTTAAATTTGCTTTAAAATATATTTTCAAAGTGTGGATAAATGATAATAAAATCTTAGGACTTATCCTTTTTGAAGCCAACATCACCTTAAAAGAGTTTCATTTCTTTGGAGCTCCAGGTCAAAACTGTGATAACCATATTAAGCTTTTTTTTTCATTTTGAAGAGAAAGATTTGTTGTTTGTAATAGATGCAAATGGATGCTAAGATCAGAAAAATCTTGCAGAATTTAATTTATAAAGATGTCTTCTAGAAAAACTTGTCTGCTAGCCTATCTCTTTGAGCTAAGCACAACTTGGCCAGCCAAGGTTATCAGTTTTATGTTTCCTTGCCTGACATTTTCCCTATGATATGATTCTGTCTAAGCCTCATTTCCTAAGTCTTGAATACTTGCTCAAATCTGTTGGAATCATTAACATTATTGAGAACATTCTAATCTAGTTTACTAATTTTAGAGTAGAAAACAGATCTCAGAGAGGCTGCATGTACTTCACTGAAAGTTATGAACATAGTAGGAACCAAAATGTTTGATGCTCCCACTGAATGTTTATCTGTCTGTAAGCAAGCCATTAGTACTTTTAAGTCATGGCAGGTTTATAAGCAGTACAGCAGATTAACAAGTATGCCAGTAGTTTGTGTCCAAGTGATCAAACTTTCCAAACAATTACCTTCAAAGGATACGTGGACATTCTAAAATCCTCTTTCAGAAATGAATTTTACAACATTGATAAAATAGCTTATTATTTAACAGTTCTTTTGGGTCTATTTTGTATTGGGCACTGCAAATAAAGAGCCAAGAGCCAATGTGTCCTGTTCTTCAGGAAGCCGGAAGCAGCAAGAGTTAAAAAGATAGATTAATAGGAAACACAATTAACAAAATTGAAAGACTGACTGGACTTGGGGTTTATAAAAGGAAGCAGAGAAGGTAAAGAATAATTCATTAACAATGATTTCCATTGTTTCTATGAGTCACTGTACTAGGTTTTATTAAAACTACTCCTCGAACCAACTTTATTATATAATATTATTATCTCATTAGACAAGCAAATGAACACTCAAAACTGTTAAAGTCACTTCACAAAGTCACAGGGCTAGGATATAAGTTCTGGAAGGTAATCTATAGTCTTTTGTTCTGAAACAGGGTTTCTCTATCTATCCCTGACTGTCCTGGAACTCTCTCTCTCTCTGTAGATAGGCTGGCCTCGAACTCAGAGATGTCCCTGCCTCTCTCTCTCAAGTGCTGAGATTAAAGGCATGCACAGCTATACCCAGCTATAGTCCACTTCTTAAAAGTCTACTAAATGGACTGTTTTCAGCCAGTAACAGGAAGATGGCACAGATCCTGGTGATTCCTTAAATTGCTTAGTGAAATCCCAGTGGACATAACCTATGTAAGTACACTTTATGATTTTTGCACAATGACAAAGTTGCCGAATGCTCTCAGAGAATGTCATCATCATTAAGTGATATGATAAATGACTGATTTCTAAGATACATCTAGTGTTAAGGAGAAGATACGTCTGTGAGAAAGGGAGAGGGATAACCATGTCATTTGTTTGGACATAGTCAAGTTATCCATGTATGAGGGAGTAGTTGTTTGCTGCCATCACTGGAAGCTATACACACATCAGTTCACAAGATGGATGTGGACAGGTTTGCCCAGAGACTACGCTGAATAACAAATGAAATTTCCTGAAGTGCACAAACTGGCTTTTGAGGAAATAAGAACAGAAAATAAGCTAGAACAACTAGCGAACATGTAGAAGTCAGAAGGGGATGAAAACAAAACACATTGCCCTTGTGTTGTGGAAATTTAAAAGTAAGAACATGTTCTGCAATGGGGGATCAAAGAGTCAGGGGAAAGGGGTCATAAAAAGTAGTCACTGTACTACTAAAGAAGCCTTTCAGCAATACAGACTTAAAATGCTATGTTGACTGATGAGTTTGAGGTAGTCAGCATTTCATAATTCCACACTCTCTTCAAGTGAAGCAAACTCAGAGTTTGTGGGGAAAGGGGTTGGCCTTATTATTTATTTATTTATTTATTTATTTATTTATTTTTATTTGGTGAGAGACAAATCAGTTTTCTCATGCTTTTGGATGACAATATAATAACAATGTCATTAAAATAATCTGTAATTGTTTGAGTTATTGACATATAAAACTGTGTATGTAGCAAGCCCTAAGATCAATTCTCTAGAAAAGTAGAAATATTTTTTTTTTTAACCAGAAATGCATAGCACCAGTCACTGAAATTGGTCCCAAACATCAGCATTCAACAAACATGGAAAACAGAAATGAATCATTAAAGAACAAGGGAAATTTTATGGGACTATTGTAAAATAGTAAAGGATTTATGTAAAACTGAGGTATCTTTTAAAAATTATTTGGGAGCTGTAACAAATAATAAAAAAGGATATTCATTTACAATACAATCCAGTTTCAATTTGAATTGTCATACATTATGAAAGCAGGTATTGTTCATTTATCCTGGAGCCTGATCATGCCATTTGTTGTTTTCTACAAGTAAAGATTTTAATGTTACAACTGTTTCTTCTAAAATAGAATTCTGACATATGTGTTAGAGGAATGCACAGTAAATTTTTCTTAGTCATCAAAGAAAAATTATATCATTCTATTTTATAGGAAAGTGATACTTAAAATTGAAAATGCAGCATAGACACATATATACTAAATAAAGAAGGAAAAGAGGCTCTCTCATGACTCTATGAACTCAATCAAGGGCCAGTTTTAAAATTCTAAGAAATGTAATCATCTGATTCTTCCCACTACTTAGAAGACTATGCATCTACTAAGTACTTATGTAACTTAGAATAAAGCCTATTGAGGTGGTATTGGGTTTTTCTTTTCATGAGATCCTGCCTTCTGTATGCCCCAGTTCAGTTTGCACCACTCTTCACTTGGTTGCTGGCCAGATGAGCTATCATTCTGCACTCTTCCTTTCTGCTGCATGCCATCAGTCATAGAGTCCTTCAATTCTACTCCTTTGCTGTGTTTTACATCTATCTATCTTCCAGATTGAAATCATCATGATTTTAAAGCCCATCAACTTGACAGATTCCCCTCAATTCAGCTACCTCACAATCTATTTTCTACACCTGGGAAGCATTCTACAATGTAAATGTAATATTTGCAGCATCGTGCTACCATGAACAGATTCCAGTTCAAAATCCCCCAAATAAGATTCAAAAAATCCTCAGAAATATGTGGATTATTCAGCTGTAAAACCAAAACCATATGTACACAAACAACAAAAAGGGACTCAGCAGATTTTTTTATTTTATATATATATATGTAACAGCAGTAAAGCAAAGAGACTATCTGCTTGAGAATGAGGATTCATGGTTGAGAGAGTACATTACAGGTGCTGGAGGGAAAAAGCAATGGAAGAAAGTGATGTAATTCTATTTCAGGTCAATATAGACGTGTGCTGATGTGTGTGTGTATGTGTGTGTGTGTGTGTACAAATGTTCATGCACATGCGTGTACACATAAATATATTAAAAATTGTGCTATTAAGGAGATATCCTGCAAGGTTGAATAAAATTGCTCCTAAAAGCCCAGAGTTATTAAAAATCTCAGGGCTGAGTGTAGAATGCTTCCTTATAAGTTGTTGGTCTGAACAGTCCCTAATGTCAACCCAAAACAATGCAGGCTCTTGCCCCTCCTCTTGGTGACTCACCAAAACTAGCTGATAAGACCATGTCGAAGATGCCACACATCTTGGCTGCAAGAAAGAATGAAATCAAGCTGGAACTGAGCTGGATGCTACTCCCTGCTGGATAGGTTTCAGCAACCTGTGATGTGCTAAGGAGCCTGCTCAGGGGAAATAGCCATCAGTAGTCTAATCGCCTGTGAACCCAATGAATTTGCCAGCCTCTTGACCTGGATACTCTGTTCCCTCTCTCATTTCCCATTACTCGTGCTTCTTCCTTCAGCAATCTTTCTGCAGTAGTCTCAGACTAAATTAAATGCCTGTCTTGTACTTTGTCATTTCAATCTATGTTTATCTTACCATAAAATTTATGGTGCAAATAAGGTTGAAATGGCCTCTGCACACATATACTGTTGATTTTCTTTTCTTTTCAGTGTACTCAAAGACAAACAAACAAAAAAAAACCTCTTTAATTTTAGGTGTATATCAATAGAAATGTAAATGAATGAAGGATATTTTTAAAATCCTATTTTCTGTCCTCGATATATTAGTAAATTTAGTCAAATATCCTTTTGTCTACGGTCTTCTGTTTTCACCCTAAACAAAAATTACAGAAGTACTGTAAGAACCAAAATAAAAGAAATAATAAAGCTATTGATAATAAGAACGGAAATCCACAAAGTAGACTCAGCCATAGTCTTTTGCTGTTAGTAATGGATTGTAGAAGTGATTTAATAGCTGGATTCTCTTTTACATGCATACTGAGACATCAACATGATGGTGATCTTATAAAAACTCCAAAGGGTTTGGTACTCCATTTACAAGTGGCAGAGGGTGTGTGCCAAAATATGTCTTGGAGATCACAATTTTAACCTAGAAGTTAATATCTGGTTACTAAATATTTTCCCACATACATTACAGATGTTTGATTATAAATGTAACCCTTTAAGGATATAAATATATAATGTAATGCAAAAACAAATTAATAGAATTGAATCACTCCACCTCAATCACTTCAGAATCCATTTAATTCCTTGGAGATTGGCCCAAAGTTTTACTTTAGGGAATTTCCTCTAAAACAAGGGAAGTATAAAAAAAAATAAAGATCATCTTCAGGAAACCCTGCATCTGATTCTAGAGTTTATAATAAATTGCACAATTTATATTTCCAACATTAGAAGTTTTGAGTCAATAATATGTTCAAGAGCATGAATTTATGTCTTAATGAGAAACCCTAAAAAAACTACGATACGAATTTCTATCACCTCACCTTTTAGAATCCTCATTCCAAAATGAGCTTGCCTTTATTCTTCATTTTCTAACAAGAATATGTATATGTTGAATCATACGGAATATATTGTGAATAGTCTTACTTATCTATAGTCACAGTTATGGTTGCAATGAGAATTATTTTTTATTTTCAGAAATTGTATTCACTTACACTCATTTTTAGTTGCAGTTACAGAAATGACATCTTTTCTTACAACTTTAAAACTCAGAAAATATAATTATGGTTTTAAAAAGATATGGTTTTCATAAGAATATGTCTGTTTACTAGAATTATATTAGAAAATGGAGGTAACAGACGTCATCAATATGTGGAGTTATGGTCTGTGACTGTTTCTGCGACTTTGAACAAGGCCTCCTACAGTGGTGGAACAGATGCATGACTGTCCAGGAAGATTGTTGCATCTTTAGACACATCTTTATACTATACACTGTGTGTATTAACTATAGTATATCTGTGACAGAAGAAAGGAAATGAAACTTCTATGAAAAATAACCCTTCCAGGTTAGCCAGTCTTCTTCTGCTACTTCTCCCATAAAAAAAGTGGAAGCAAGAACCTTTTAGATATCAGTCTAATATAAACATTGGTCCATCATCTATTAGAGTGAACAGGTTTTCTGTGATGCATCAAATGAGGCTTTAATATGAGTTGTTTGGGGAATTATCTGTAAAACTTGTCTCCCTGGGTATAAAATTTTATATCATTCTCTGGACACACACACAAATCACAATTCTTAAAACATAATGTAAGTATATTGAGTCAAGGAAAATGATCCATAAGAAGTCTTTTGACAAAGTTTCTTCTGTGAGTTATAAAAAATATAATTGCATACAATTGCAAAGTACCCCCCAAAATGAAGCAGTTCTATTGCTAATCTGGAGTTAGGAAATCCAAGTATGAAATTTTGACAGGTGCTTCTTTTTTTTCCAGATCCTTCAGCAAGGTAAAAATGACTAGTCAGTTTCTCAGTAATGCTATCAAAGGGTTACAAAATGATTCTCTAATTCTTGATCCTAGAAGTTATCCTAGTAACCAAACAGAATCTGACCATCATGTTGAGCATCTGTGGACCTCATGGGCACCTGTCTTCAGGGGTAACTGATGAAGTCACTGGCAAAAAGAAGACTCAGGAAATTCTAGTACTGAAAGGAGTGCTGCCACAGGGGCTTGTGATTTCTCTTTCTATTGCTGACATGGAGGTGTCAGCAGAGCTGCTTTAGCATGAGTCATCCTCCTCCCTGAAATAGCAGAGTGGTACACAGAGCCAGGCAAGTGAGGAAGGAGTTGGTGGAAAAAGCACCGTGTTCCTCATCATTCTCAATTACTAACGACAGTAATCCAAATATCAAAAAATCTTTATAAACACGTGTTGTTTCTCTAATGATACTTTTTATGATTGTCCTTGTAAGAATCTTTATGGCTCAGGTATGTTAAATAAATCACCATGACAGAAAATACATCCTTTCTGTATTGATGATGGATCTGGCAAAGATGCCCACAAATGACTAAAATCGACAGTGGCTAAAGCAGCTGTATGAAATGGCATAGTGTGTGTGTGTGTGTGTGTGTGTGTGTGTGTGTGTGTGTGTGTGTGTTTGGCTTGTGAACATCCTAACAAATACTATCTGAAAGATTTAGGTAATGTATGATAACTAATAAAATGTAAATGCTATACAAATAGTTGACTGACTTTACTGTTTTGGAGAATCAAGAGAAAAACGTTTGCCCATATTTATTATGTGCACAGTTGTCTTAGTTTAAGAACAGATTACACAAAAGAGATCTGAGGAGAAGCATGGTCGGAAGACTGGGGTGTTTGAGAAAGCAAACATTTGAGTCCACAGACCACATCAGTTGCATGAAGTTCCTTGTGTCTGACATACAGAAAATCTAACTTTGGTTTTTTAAAAACTTCAACTATCTTTTGAAAATTAATTCATTATTGTATTTATTGAGATTCCCATATTTTCCCCCTGTCCCCTTCCTAAAGTTCTTTCCCCCATTGCCTCTTTGCCTCTGAGAGGATGCAGCCCCCCCACCCCCCATCATCCCCTTCCCTGGAGCATCAAGTTTCTTCCTGATTAGGCACATTCTATTCCACTGAGGCCCAGACAAGGCAGCCAGTCCTCTGCTACATATGTGCTGGGGGCCTTAAATCAGCTCATGTATGCTCTTTGGTTAGTGGCTTAGCATCTGGGAGCTCCCAGGGTTCCAGGTTAGTTGACCCTGTTGGTCTTCCTATGGGGTTGCCATCCAACTAGAAAATATCATTCTGAGTGAGGTAACCCAGACCCAAAAGGACATGCATGACAGGTTCCTAGCATGGCTGTCCTCTGAGAAGCTCTATCAGCAGTTGACTGACACAGATGGAGATAATTACAGCCAACCATTGGACTGAGGTCTGAGAACCCTATGGAAGAGTTAGGGGAAGGACTGAAGGAACTGAAGGGAATAACTATGTTTTTATTATTCCAATTCACACTTGATTAGATCAAATCCATGGATGCACAGAGCCTACTGGGTACATAAAATTAAAGGTATATACATAATATATGACAGAGAATACAGCATAAAGAGTCGAATAATGGTTTTCCTTCTCATCCCCACATACTTTTTAAAAATGTAGCTTTGTTGTCGTTTTAAGTTATTCTCTTTCTTTGCCTGATACAAATGACTGCCTCAGGTGTAGCCATGGTTTTGAACTCCATATGTCTGTCATCTCAGAAGTAGTCTGGGACCTTTAAAGAATATGAGCTTGTGACCATTTGGACCTCAGAAGAATTTTTTTGTTTCAGGGGTCTTACTTAGTTTGAGCTGCAACTTCTGCTTCTGACAGTGTCATGGTAGAGCACTATCTGATTTCATCTGAAAACCAAGCAGAAACCTTCATAACCGCATGTCCTTACATACAATTACACAATACCATCTATATTATGTGATAATAATAATTGTACAGGATAACAATTTCAACATGATTTATATTTCTGTCTGCAGACTTAATTGCTGATATTAAATTTTGCACATCAGCCTCATGGATGCTACCAATCCATGTGCAATGATAAGCACAGGGCTCAGGGAACTGAGGTATCTAGACAAGAACAAAGTCTGAAGCATCCAAAGAGTTAAGCACATAGTCCTGTCACCTTTCTCTAGTAGGTTTTTTTGCATCAATGAGGCATATATTCTCCTTGAATTTAATCAGCGTATGCACAAAAGATTAATTTAACATACTCTTGTGTGTGTTCTTGATAATATACCCATAAGAAAAATGGTTGACACAACTAGCTTAGAATAGAAAGCATTGCAAAAAATATCCTAGAACATTTACATAAGTCTTTTCTCAATATGAGAACTAAGTTTAATGACTTTGAGCCAGGCAGCAAATAAACTCTATTCTAACCCCAAAGATTAATATTGTAGTAAATTCAGTGTTTTTACATTGAGACCACTATATATTAAAGCTCTAGGCCTAAAACATGAGTGTTTTCTAATGAATTAAAAGTCGTTGGGCCCTGCTATTGAATTTCTGATGATACTGGCCATATTTCTATTTAATTTTTTTTTTTGCAAAATTTGAATTTTCATTAGTTGCATAAAGATTAACCAGCATGATTCTTGTGAGTGACTAAGGACTAAGAAGCAATAGCATTTACCCTACAGACACACTTGTATCTTCTTTTAGGGGGAAAATTTTTATTAGAATCAAACCCCAGGACTTGCACAAGTGTTGTGGCATTGTGTGAGGCTAGTGTTCTAATCAGAGACGTTTCACCTTGAAGGCCAGTTAAGACGCAGCATCAGAACAGCTAGAGATCATATTTAGGGAAATTTAGCTCCTGGATTCTGGTTCAGGCTGCCTGATCTCTAACACTCCTTGATTTATTACCATTAGCAAGCTACTTAGCCTGTTATCAATAAAGTGCAGGTTGAACCTCATAAGGTTCTTATGAGGATGCAGCTACCTAATTTAGGGAATATTAGCAAAGTGAAATTCCTGACAGTCATTGTTAGCTGTTTGATATTTTTAGGGAAACTGTGTGTCTCTTTGTTGCTCGCCCTGATAATTCCTATGCTGACTCACTGACTCAGTCTTTCACATACAATCATAGTTCAGAGTCACTAGCAGCACAAGGACAGGGCAAGAAAACATGAGAATAGACGCCAGAGGCTTACTATTAAGTATAGCCTTGATTCCACACTGATCTTGGAAGACGTTTGCAACATTTATCTGTCTTTAAGAGTATCCATGCTATGAGTTTTCCTTCTATAAAGATAGGCCTTTTGAACTCATTGTATTTTCTTACTCTCATCTATCTTAACACAGTATCACTGAAGTCCTAGCTTCATGGTCTGGTTCCAGACATCCTTTGTTGCTGTCATTGGAAACAGAGTATCCTCTCATGCTGTATTCCTATAATATGGTTTTTCAGAGCTAATTATTACCTCTGAAATCATTCATCTAGACATTTCCTGGTTAAATTTCCTTCTTTAGAAATAAAGCAATATCCTGAAATGCTTGTATTCCTAGAGGGATCTTGTAGAGACAAAAGTCAAAATTAAGAATTCTCGTTGCAGTAAAGTAACCTATGCCATTTTTCTTGCTTACAGCTCAGCCAGCTACCTTCATGTCCATGTAAACACACACACACACACACACACACACACACACACACACAAAATCATATATAATCATAAAAAGATAGTGATCCTTTGTATATATAATTTTACCATCTGTGGTTTCATTTCCTCCTCTGTTTCAACCACATTAAATGGAAAATTCCAGAAATAAACAATTCACAAGTTTTCAACTGCATATCATTGTAAGTAGAGTAATGAGATCTTGCCCTGGTGATAAGTCATTCTGTTATCTAACAGTGCTTGTATCCCAGGATCTTACATAGCAGCTTAACATTAAGGTGCAATGACTAAGTCACTCAGTTCCCTTCACCTCATCACAAAGGCGTTAGACTACCTCACATCATTGTAAGAGTGCGCTATCTATTTTGAAAGAGGAAAGAAAATTCACATAACTTATACTGAACCAAATTGTTATGGTTCTTTGGTTCAATTACTAGTAACTTTAGCATCTTAAAGTGTCTAATTAAAAATGATGCTTTATAGTATCACTTATGAATAGGTAAACACACATAAATAGAGAAAGGGAGAGGGAGAAGCAGAGAGAGAGAGAGAAAGAGAGAGAGAGAGAGAGAGAGAGAGAGAGAGAGAGAGAGAGAGAACATGTGAGATTTGGTTTTTCCCACTCAGGATCTTGTATCTTCCACCAATAGAGAATAAGCTCCTTTATAATCAATTGACTATGAAACAAAAATTAATTTACTGCAGCAAAAGTAAAGTACTGTTATAAGTGGAAATTACCAAATGATTTCTGAGTATGTACCTACAACATATTCCTTAAAAAGTCCTAGGCTGCAGAAGAAAAATTAATTAATTTGGAGCAAAAATTAATTTGGAGCTTAACTACTCTTTGCAGCAAAATGCAGTATACTATTTCTGTGAAATGATTTTTAAAGGTGTATTTATAAATTGAGATTCTGAGATGGAGGACAGCTGAGATTGATTTGTAATTGGACAGATGCTTGCACAGGACCACATGAGTGACAGGTTGGTTGAGCTGTCATGGAGACAGGGGACCTTTCAAATGGGAATTGATTTTTATTTGAGAAATGCTAATGGTGCTTAAAAAACCTAACTGAAATATTCCAAGCACTGTCTCTCTTAGGTAGCATATTAACTATATTAAAGAGAAGCTTTTATATCCGTCTTTGTGTAAATCTTCCTGGTCTCTCTGCTTCTTCACATTTGAAATTTTTATTATGATTTGTTTTGGTGTGTGTGTGTGTGTGTGTGTGTCTGTGTGCATGCGTATTCCATTGTGTGTGTATTGTGCCTATGCGTGTTTTTCTGTGCATTTGTGTTTCTGTGTTTGCATGTATACGGTGCCTATGTCTCTGTGTGTGCCACTGTGCGTGACTGTGCAAGATATGTGTGTGTGCCTCCGTTTGTGTGTGCGATATGTCTGTGTGTGTGTGTGTGTGTGTGTGTGTCTGTCTTTGTTTTGTAGTTGCCACTGTATGCATACTGAGGTCAGAAGAAAACTTTGTGAAGTTGATTCTTTCTATGTTATTTGGGTTCTGAACATCAAACTGAGGTCATCTGCCTAGTGTAGCAGATACATTAACCATTGAAATATTCCCTAGCCTTTCTTAATATTTTATGTATAATTTCTAATTATTAAAACATCAGTTTGAATATGTGCATAATATAAAGAAATGAGAACTTTGACAGTTTGGGGCAATGTAACTTTTTAATTTCACAAAATGATTGTGTTTTTTCTATTTCTCTCTCTCTCAACTGAAATGAAATTTACTCTCATGAAAGCTTTTCACATATCCAGTCATAAATAACACATCACTTTTCCCAGTAAAATAGCTTCCTAAGTAGTACCTGTCCACGTGTTGATTTTTACCCTATTACATCTATTCTAGCACATTCACTGCATCTTCAGGTTTTCTACATTCCTCTTACTAGGCAGCATTTCTCTCACAAACATTAACAACAAGTGTATTCTCAATACTACGTGTGGGCTCTTCTTTTTGCTAGGTAGCCAGCATGGTGTGAATCACTGCTATTTCTTATGTCCTGTGTTAATGATGCTAAGAATGCCACTGTAGTGCACAGCATCTGTGTAGCCCTCACTCCGATTCTCAGCTCTCTAACTTCCTTCTGACACTTCTTGTTACTACAGCCACTTCCTGACCCTCCAGCATCCATACTTACTCTCACCATTAGCTTTACATTTAAGTCCCTCCGAATTTTCATTTACATTACATGCTGATAATAATCACATGTCAAGTGAACAGAAAGACATCTTTTCTCACCTCTTTATGTCTACGTTTACCTATAGCTTTGTGACTGATAAAGCTACCATTGGCAGAGATTGAAAGTGACTAAAGAGAAAACAAAACTGACTGTATATTATTATTTCTATTATATGACTTTCAAGTAATATCAGAAAAGATTATTCTGATCCAAACCTTGGCTCACTGTTGATATAGTTCCTTGCCTCTGATGCCTTGTACATGCTAGAAATTCAGTGTGAGGTTTTTGAATGAATGGATGAAGAGAGGAAATATCAGAATGAGGGTGCCTTGAGTTCAAGAATCTATCAGCACAGAACTGAGGACATGCTAGTTGGCATGCATCTCTCAATCGCTCCCTCCCAGGTGAGCATGGGACGACAATGACTTAAGTGTTGACTTTACATAAAACATCATGGCAAAAAACGTATTCCTTGGGTTCTCTTTTCATTTGAAACATCTGTCTTCTCTTTTAAAGCTGCATAATTCTTTCTCAATGAAGCATCATCTACAACATGCATTACCTAAACATCTGGCAAAGTAAAGTCAATTACACTATTGAAAATAAGCCAAGTTATCTAATGATATAATCCACGAGATTGTTTTTTCTTAAAGTCAAGTATTTATTTGTATCCCAAAAACAATAATGTGGATTTTCTTGTTGTATCTTCCAGTAGAATGTCTTTTATTTATCAGGAATATTATTCTAATTTTCACCCACAAAATCTAGTAGGATGATGTACTAAGAAGAGGGGTGGAAAGTGAAGCAGTAGTCACCAATATTCTTAGATTTCTAGCTAGTATTTCCCAGCTCTATCTCCTGGGTTAATTTATGATTGATGTTATTGGCTTCTTTACTTTTATCTGCATATGAGATAGTTAAGTTAAAAGCAAAATGGTTTCCTTATTCTTAGTACATAGATTTATTAAGCACACATCCATGATGGCTCTGTAGCTCAAATTTTCCCATGAAAACAAAAACTACCTTTTGTTAAATCAAAGTAAAACACAGTGGCTTGCCTAAATGATGTACCAAATGTTGAACAAAACCTCTCCTACGACAATGTGAAAGCAGTACATATTAGATTGCAAAGTCGATTTCAAAGGCAATAATTCTATATTTTCACTATTTACGAGAGGACTCCAATGGTTTATGGTCTCCATACCATGCCATATGTATATGATTGATTAAATATACTGATGCCTATGTATAATTTTAGCTACTAATTGCCCTAGTAACCAAGCCCTAATAGCGTGATTAGTTACAGTTTGGGAATGTATGAGAATGGTTTCTATTAATGGTCTTTTGAAATGATAAATTGCAAGCACAGTTAACAGCATCCCCACACACATGCTAGCATGCATGCGTGCGTGTGTGCATATGTGTGCATGCTTACACACGCGCGCACACACACACTCATCAGCTTTTCCTTAGGCAGATGCTTGCAGCCAACCATAGGGCTGTGCGAGGGGTCCCTGATGGAGGAGTTGGAGAAGAGACTGAAGGAGCTGAGGGGAGCACTCTGGGGGGAGCAACAGTGTTAACAGACCCTCCAGAGCTGCCTGGGGAATGGACCACCAACCAAAGAATACACATGGAGTGACCCACGGCTCTGGGGCCATATGTGGCAGAGCATGGCCTTGTTGTACATCAGTGGGAGGAGCGGCCCTTGGGCCTGAGGGTGTTGGATGCCCAGTGTACAGGAATGCCAAGGTGTGAAGGAAGGATCAGGTGGGTTGGGTGGGGCAGCACCCTCATAGATGCAGGGGATGGGGAGAGGATAGGGGGTTTCCTGGAGGGGAGACCTGGAAAGGGGATAACATTTGAAATGTAAATAAAGGAAATATTGAGAAATGCAATAAAAGGAAAATAAGAGAAAAAAAGCTACTAATTTTCAACTTATATTTACATGAAATATTTCTAAATTTCAATTAGATGTGGTTTATTAGGTATATTTTTAGAACCCTGATGAATATTACAAGGTAATTGATAAAGTATTAGATCTTGATATCATGGAGCTTTTCCTCAATTATATTTCTTTAAAATCATTCTTATAAAACTTTAGAAAGAAGCAGACGTTGAGTGTTATCATTTCCCACAGCAGTTAAATTTACATAAACACAAAATAACTACAAGTCAGTCATGTCTTAATGCTTTCAGTTTTTCCATTTCTTCTTCCCTTTGGTTTATACTGCACATTAGCATTCAGATAGTGCATGCAACTGTAAAATGCACATTGGAAACTAGCAAATGAGTGTTGTTCTCAAGGTTTGACTAAAGTGTTGAAACTTTCCTCTGGAAGTAGAGAAAGAAACAAATTTCCCAGCTTATTCCATCTTAAGCTTCTATATAACTAAGGAAGGAAAGGGGTCCTATTCCCAAAATAGTTATTCCATTATTTTTTTTAAATCTGCAATCCAGGTGTTGCTCCCTTCTCTGACACTCCCCCCCCCCCCCCAGTTCCTCATCCCATGCTCCGTTACTTTTAATTCTCCGCTTGAACTTAGTTGAAAATTGCTGTCTTAGTCAGGGTTCCTATTTCTGCACAAACATCATGACCAAGAAGCAAGTTGGGGAGGGAAGGGTTTATTCAGCTTACACGTCCATATTGCTGTTCATCACCGAAGGAAGTCAAGACTGGGACTCAAGCAGATCAGGAAGCAGAAGTTGATGCAGAGGCCATGGAGGGATGTTTCTTACTGACTTGCTTCCTTCTCCTAGGTTGCTCAGATGACTTTCTTATAGAGCCCACCACTACCAGCCCACAGATGGTACCAACCACAAGGGGCCCTCCACCCTTGATCACTAACTGAGAAAATGCCGTACAGCTGGATCTTATGGAGGCCTTTTCTCAAGCGAGGCTCCTTTCCCTGTGATAACTCCAGGGTCAAGTTGACCAAAAAAAAAAAAAAAAACCTAGCCAGTACAACTACTTTTCCCTATGCAACTAACATGAGCTTCTTCTACTAGTTTGAAGTACCTAAAAACACCTATAATGGCAAAATTAGATTAAAAGGCACTGAAAAATATGATTCCACTAGGCTCTAATTCATTCTAAGTCTTTTTAGTATTCAGGTATGAGAACCTAAGATCAATTTCCAGAACTATGCAAACAAATCAACCACAATGCTACACTTATAATCTCAGTTCTGAGGAAGCAGAGGCAGGCAGATAGCTAGGGGTTCGAGGCTAGCCAGCCAACCTACTAGACAAGGCAGTGAGAGGCCTTACTTCTCAAAAAATAAAGGTAGATGGCATCTGAGGAAGAAACACTGAAGGTTGACCTCAGGCCTCACATTGTATCTGCACACACACACCACACACACGCAGAAGAGAGGAAGAAAGGGAGGGTAGGCAAGTTTTGTTTAATCTTTTGAAAGCAACAAAGTTGAGAATTTGGTAAATGTAAGAAATATACAATATGAATATTTTTGTCACAGAAATAAGAAACATTTTTCTACCAGATCCAAATTTAAAACATAGTCTAGCAAAATATCAGACACTGAGCAAAACTCCAATTTGCTTTCAACCCACTTTGATGAATTATGGTTGAAAAGTTATTCTGAGATTAAATCCAGAAAAGTTAGATGCTGTGACAAATCCTACCTCCACTTTCCTGTCTATCATTCTTGTCTTTAAATAACTTAAATTTGAGTATTAAGAACATTTATGCATCATTTTAACATTTAAATTCCTGGACTTTCATCTTGGAGCTAACATTAGTTATTTTAAAAATGTTCAACTACGAATTCTTTAAATTAGAAAAATAGAACAAATTTCAATTGACCCTGAAGGATTTGAGTGTTTAAGCTCCTCAGTGTTTCTTGTTCTTTTCCTAGGGAGGCTTCTGAACCATAGAATTTGGTTACGAATGCAATCATACTGATATTGTTGACAATTGCATACAATGCCATTAAACATTTTCAGGTTTCAGAGCTGATGGACTCCCTTTTAATGAATTCTGGAATGAGTTGATCTGGGTTACGTACTAACCAAGGTGGTTTGAACTCAATCACTGTCAAGTGTCTTTAACGATGCAGTGAACAGAAATTCTTGTCAGCGGCGCAGCTTCACATGTCATACTTGAAAGACAATTTGAAATCGTAGTGACAGTCCTTAAAAAAAGACACGAGTGGAAGCAAAGATGACAGTCAGTGCCACCTCGGACGCCAAGGCCATCGTACTCGCCAATGCCGCTGCTGTGGACACCAACGTCATGGATACCTCTGTGGATAAGAGCTGGTGAGGGCGCTTGTAAGTCTGGAGGAAACTTGAAACCTTAGCATGTATTAAGAGACCACTGCAGCAAAGAATGAAGTGTCAAACAGCGAATCTACTTAATCAATGTTTCTAGAAGGGTGGTTTTTAAACTTAGTTGACTTGGCCGTGCTTTCAAATCACTTGAAAGGCACCTTTTAAAAATCCCTGAATCATCCTCCCCTAGATTTCCTAGAAGCTTTTATTCATTTCAGTCCTGGCATGGAAACTCGGCTCCTCTATAGGTGAGAGTGCAGTCTAAACCTCTCTCTTCTAGAATTCTCACGCTTGTCCCTTGATTAAAAACAACCTTTAAGAAAACAACTCTGTTTTGACTCATGAGAGTCAATGTAAAAGATCTAAAAACAAACAAAAAGCCAAAAAAGCAAAACAAACAAACAAAAAAACCCCAAAACACCTGTTTTCTTTGTATTCTCTAAAATACACTTCATTACCCATAACTCTGATGCTACTAGACCAGTTCTTTGCCCTTATATATAAATATAGTAGACAAGTAACTATGCTTACAGAATTTTCTTCCAAAATAATTTTGACTACACAAAAATCTCTATACCTACTTTCATGCTGCTTAGAAATAACTTTAAATAGCTGGTTTATGTCTTCAGATAGAATGTAGTAATTTCGCTTAAATCTCTGGTTGTGCTTGGCCAGACCAGAAGTTAGCTGCCGAGCCTCATATCACTACACAGACAAGAATACTCCAGACCCACGTGCCCAGGGGTGGAGCAGTCTCTCCATTCCTTTACCTCCTTGTTCCTGTAGCTGAAATTGATGTTTGAGAAAGCCATGCCTAAAGTTCTAAAAATTCTCAGATTACAAACATTATTACGTTCATATGTTAGACATTATATTTATGTTGATATATGCATGTTTAGATCACACTGCTCTGATACAAAACGAAGACTGTGTTGCATACTCTTGTAAATTGCTTCTCTCACAGCCTTACATAATAGCACGTTTTGAAAGTGTTAGGCACACCCACTGTGAAAAAGTAGAATAATTGATTAAGCCTGTAATCATGCCATCTTAACACCATCCTTTGGTCAAACTCTTCTGGTAAGTTTTTCACAATTATCTGGATTTTATACAGAGCCATAGACACATATGTATACGTTAAAATAGTTTTTTGTTGTAACAAATTTTGATATAAAAAAGTAAAACAAAGATTAAATCACCATGTCTCATGAGCCTATCACTTGAATTAAATATTTCAAAAATAATTAGAAATAATTATTCTATTATTAAAATAAATAATTCTATTTAATTGAATTTTGATGGTTTTAAAATAAAAAAATATCATACCTTACAGGTTTATTAAACTGTGTTCCTTTAGTTAACTATTTAAGATTCTTCTGTTATTTTTCATTTCACAAATAATGTAAGCAGCAACATTACATACACCTTTGATCACCTCTAAATATTTCTCAAAGTCAATAGAATTGGAAGTTTGAAGACTATCAATTTTATTTGTATTTTCATACTAATTTTCAAAACATGATGGAATATCCACAGCATTACCAAAATTGACTATGTTTTAATTGTATAAGTAAAGGATTTTTTTCTGAACATGTTTGCTTTTGTTCATTCTCCTAAAAATCTTCATTGTTTTTTTCCCAGCTAAACAGTAGCTGGGGAGAGAACTCACAGATAGCAGCCCTGAAAAGGTTCATTTGGTTATTATACGTGGTCCACTATATTTTTTTCTTTTTAAAAAATATGGATCCTTCTAAAGATATATAAAATTAATAATATTTTTAAAAGAACAGTGACAGGTTTTAAATCACCAATTCTAAGGGGGTTTTTTGGTTTTTTTGTTGTTGTTGTTTGTTTTTTTAGTGCGTGATGGATCTGAGATAATTTTTAAAAAAGAATAATAATGATACAGTCAGAAGGTCATTTTTATTTTTCCTTTTGGGTTTCTGTGATTTTTATTCATAAGTTATTATGACTAGGCCAGTGGTGAAATATGTCTTTCCTGGAACATTCATCATTTCACAGTTCTCTTCTGTGACTTTCTGATGCCTACAAGGATAACAGGGAAGATCTGCCCAGCATCGTCTCTGTATTAAGAGAAACTAGGCTAACTATTCCTTCCTGGATAAAAGATGACAAAACAAACTTTTTAGAAAAATTTGACTGTTTGTTAATGAACAGGACAAGTTTAAAGTCGACTGTTTTTACCTAGCAGTATAGGAGTCTATTTCTAACTAATTACACTTCATTAGTCATATTAATAGAAATGGTATGATTTTCTTCTACGCTAAATAAGGTACAACAACAACATTGAGAATGTTAGTATACACTGACAGATTCTCAGGAAGACCTACACTTGGGACATGCTGCTCTATCTGTCAGTGGCTTTGTGGATATAAAATTGATGATGCTGTTTAAATTTCTGACATCCATGAGTTTCAGATGCCCCAGAGCAATATTGGTTATACCAGTGAATGACATCTCAGGAAGATGTGACAACTGATCTTTAATTAATTAAAAATCACTTTGGGATTACTTTCCAAGAGAACATCACACATGTCAAGCCAGTCCTAATGGGAGTTTTAAAGGGGGTGGGAGTGAAGGGGTAGACCACTTGGTGTAGGAGGAAATAGGTGACCGTCTCCTCTGCTCCCCGACACTCTGCTTCCCTCTGTGCTTCTTCTTGCAGCTCCCCCAAGCAATCTTCAGTTCTGCCCTCAGAACCCTCTGAACCCCTAATTGAGAATGAGGGTGTTCCTTCAGCTGGTTGATAATTATTCTAAAGGCTCACGTTGTTTACAAACGCTTGCTCTGTGCCAAACATCCAAAGTCTTCTTTTTATCCTAGAACACATTTATAATTCACCTTTTCTTCTAATGTATATTGTATTCATAAGAAAAAATATGGCTCATGTTCTATATTACATGAAGCCATTTCAGTGTCCAACACATTACTTTAATAATGTATGTCCTCTGCTTCGTAATTTGCAGCCAGAATCTGTAAAATAACACTTTTGATTCTATTATGTTTCTTTTTCAGTACAGTTTAATGGTTAACCTCAGCAAGTTGTATGTCTTCACCCCTAAAGTCACTAGAAGATATGCATAAGTGCTTTTCTGTGAGGATGATTAAGTGTGGATCCCAAATTAAGTAGAGAGAACTAAATAACTTGGATGTTACATTTCAGTGACAAGACTTCCTATAATAAATGAATTGAACAACCTTGGACAAATTGTCCATCTCCACTTCTACTTTCACATGCTGTGCCTCTCAGCAAGGAGTGAAAGATGATGCCCACTGGAGTCCTAATTAGAATCTAAAAGGACAATGCATAATATTAATGAGCAAAAATAATAATTCAGTTCCTCATTGTTTGAAGAGATACAGTCTGCCACCTACGTTTTTTTTTTTACAAAGAAAAAAATGCACTTTCTATTTTTCTTATTCTGTTTAAATGAAAATCAGGGAAGATGAGCAAGCAGTAACCTATTTGTCTGGAATCCAAAATTGGTATAGTTAATAATCTATCACAGTATAAAAGGAAAGGGGGATGATGCCTGATCTTAATATACAAGAATATTTTACACCATTCTTCATCTTTAAAGAGCAGTGTAAATACAACCAACATTTCCCATTAAATTTATTGGGGCCTTCTTCCATTGACTTCCAGAGCCCCTCTTTTACAGTAATGCTAATAATCACTCAAGTCTCAAGGTCCTTCTAGTCTTCAAACAAATTTCTCCATCATACAGGTTTAAATAATATAGCCCTTCTTTCTCTAGCTAGTTTCTCTTCCACTTTGTTCTTTTCGAGCAAACACAAATTCCAGATTTCCTTCCAGATTCAGGAGTATGTGGAGTCTATTCCTGCAGTCATATAAACAGTCCTTGGTTACTGTGCAACTAAGCTTCCACCCTGATCACGAGTCTTTTAAGGGCACAAACAGACATCTGCAAAGCAAACACAAACGTCTCTGTTTTTCTTTCTCTGTTGCTGTGATAAACTGGTAAACACCATGAACAACAGCAGCAAGGGAGAGAAGGGGTCATTTGACTTAACACTTCCAGGTCACAGTCCATCCCTGAGTGAAGTCTGGGCGGGAACTCTGGCAATCACAAAGGCAGGATCCTAAGAGAAACTCTGCTTACTGACTTGGTTCTTCTGACTTGTTCAGCTACCATTCGTATACAGCCCAGGCACCCCAGCTCTGGGATGGCACCGCCTACAGAGAGCTGGACCCTCCTATCCCAATTAGCAATTAAGAAAACCCCTGCTCTTTTTTTTTTTTTTTCAGTTGAGATCCACTCTTCCTAGGTATAGTCTCTGGCCTGTACCTAGTTGACAAAAACTAACTGCCACACTGCTGCTGTGTCTGGAACAAACATTCCCCTCTTCTCCCACACTTCTGACTCGGTAACAGCTGGGTCTTCTCTGAATACCCTAGCACCTCACCTCCTTTTCTCCCTCCCTCATGATGCCTTCTCCATTTTTCTATTTCATAAAAGAGGCCTTTTCTCTCCAGATGTTGAACCAAGAATGTCCCAGTTTAAAAAAAAAAAAATAGTGTCAAGAAATAATTAAAGACATATAATTAAGTACGCAATTTCTCCCGAAACCATCAGTTGGTCTTTTGGTTACTTTTATCTTATTCTTGACCCCCTCTTATCACAATGTGTCTCATCTTTGAGTCCTCACTTCTCCTCTCTTTCTTTCCTTACTATCAGTTAATCTATCACCGGTGTAATGCTCACCGGGCTTCCATAATTTCCTTAGCTTATAATGTAGTCTTTCATCCTATCTAGTTTTCTTTGCTCTATGTGTGTTTATGTGCACATTTGTTCTTTCCCTGATTTCAAAGGGAATAAAATGGGACCCATAGTGTATGCATGTTTACATCATAACTTGAGTTCCTAGCAGAATGCCTTGCTCAGCTTTGATGTGACATAGATCGCAATAATCATGATGAAAACCGAGAAGCACTAAGTCAGTGTTAGGTATGGAGAAAACGTACACTGTGCCTTTCTCTAGTACACGGGATCCTCACCCTGAACAGCATGCCCGGCACACAAGGCCTCCCTTTGTATCAACATTTTCTCTAGTTCTTAGTCACTATTTCAATGAGTTTCTCAAGTGTGAATTTTTATAGGAATGCCTTCTTAGTAAGTCTCATATTATTGATATTTAACTATTGAGTTTTTTTCTTTTTAATTGAAATTGGACTTACTTCGTACAACATATTAAGATTGCTTCTTTCCCCACTGAGCCTCTCTCAGTTACTTCCCTCTTTCCTACCAGTCCAAATCCACGTCCCTACTTTCATTCATCAGACTATGAAACATGCATCAGAAAAACAACCAAGTAAAATAAAATAAAAATAAAGACAAACCAACCAGAATAAGACAAACCCCCCCCCCCAAAAAAAACCAGAAGAAGAAAAAGAGCCAAAGATAAAGTAGGAACACATAGATGCAGCAACACAGACAGGAATCCCATAAAATCACAGAACCCAAACCCATAATATACAAGGAACCTGTAAGGAAAACAAACAAACAAATGAACAAAAATGTTCTGGCAAAGCGTTATAAGACACAGAATCTGTAAAATGCAACTGAGTTCTTTTTGGGTTGACGATCTCCTGCTGAGCACGGGCCTGCCTTTAGGAGTAGTTTGTATCCCGTTGAGACTGATTTGGAGTGGTTATCAATCGAAGAGAGCTCCTGGGTTAGGGATGGGGATTGTGTCTGCTTCCCTCCTTAGTGCTGGAGATCCATCAGGCCTCTGCAGGCTCAGTAGATGTTCCCATGGTCTCTCTGAGTCCCTGCTGTATTTAGAAGGCCTTATTCCCTTGGTGTCCGCCATTCCTTTCGGCTCTTAAACTCCTTCTGCCTCCTCTTCTGTAGGGTTCCCTCAGCCCTGAGGGGAGGGATTTGATGGATACATCCCATTTAGGACTGAGCATTTCAAGATCTCTCACTCTCTGCACATTATCCAGATGTGACTCTCTGCGATACAACTTCCTTATTTGGAGAGGGGGGGGAGGGTGGGAGGAAACTGTCTGTGTGCGTGTAAATGTGAATTATATTACTTTGTTAGGGCTTCCATAACAAAGTACTACTATGTGGGTGTTTCTAGAGAGAGAGTTGTGAATTTTGGTGGGTTATGTAAGAGAGGAACTGGGGGAGAGGGGAAAACATGAACCAAATATATTGTATGAAAACATTTAAATTAAAATAAGTCAGAAATCCATTTTATGTCCATTTTCTTACATGTCTGATGTAAATCTAATATCCCAGATGACAGGGTCACCAGATTTATTTTTGAAGTTCCCTCACTGGTTTATAGATGGTTCAACTTCTCTAAATGTTTGCATGAACCTTCCTTTGCACATCAGCACTAAATACTCCCATTTGATACAGATCCCAGTAGTAATGGATTTGGCAATGCTAATGGTCTCATTTTCCCTTTGTTACCTTGCTGAGGATTCTCTTATATCTGTGAATAGTTACATTCATACTTTTGGACTTTTGGGTTTTCTAACAAGGAAATTGTGCAGCCACGGAATTCTGCCATATGTACCAAATGTGGAAGGGAGTCAAAATGAAAAGAATATGCAACCCAAAAAGTGCTAGAAAGAATAGACACTTTATCTTTATGGAATGACAAAACAAACAAATAAACACAACACAAAACAAAACAACAAAAAACAAGAGCAAACAAATAAAACCACACAGACGCTCGTAAAAATTCAATCAATCAGCCAGCCCAATGTGTGCAGACTTCAGCTGGGAAGGTGCCAACTCAAGTATATCAGGGAGCCCATAGGTCCAGCATTGTCATCTCCATATGGGAAATAAGGTGATGGTACATCAGTGAACATTTAAATGGTGTTAATTATATCAATTGGTATTCCCTTGAGAAAGTCTTGTGAAATTAAGAAAAATATCTGGATTGTGCATGAAGCACGTGCTTCACTAATATAAATAAGCCTGCTATCATCTTTGGGGCATATGTTTTACTGTCTGTTGCCCTATCTCATGTATATTGCCCGTGTGCATCAGCAGTTTACCACTCCCAAGCCTTTCCCTAGCCCAGGGTCATTCATTGATTGCTCTTTCATGGCATGTACTGATCACTTTTAGTCTCACATCAGCATTCAGGTGTCTGGCTCTTTCTGCACACTGTAAAGTTTGCTTGCTACTATCCCTGATGGGTTTCTGTTTGTTTGTTTTTGTTGTTTTGTTTTGTATTTTAGTTGACTCATGTGGCAATTTTCCAACAGTGCTTTCTTAACAGTAAGAGGGGATGCATTCTCGCATCTAAAATGGGTTATATATTCAATGCCACTCTCAGCCATCAGTTAAAAATAAAAACAGTTGCGCTAACCAAAAACACTGAGAAGAATATAAAGGGATGATTTTAAAATTAAGCTACCAGCAAAATAACCTGTTTCCAGAAAAATCTCCCAAACTCCTCCTGAACCCCATTGCTGACATTGAAGTCACACAAACCATGCCCAGAAATTTATATATGTGGGTTCTAGCATCTAAACTCAGATCCTCCCATCTTTGTTCCCATCTTTGGATGTCAGTGCGGGTTGCCATTTTCCCACTGAGCCATCTTCCCAGCTCCTCTGCTGAATTCTACAGAATCATAATGTACCTTAGAAATAAAGAAATAGGAAATAAATAGACATCTGTGAAATTGATTTGCAAGGAAAAATAGGTTTTAAAAATAAAAATGTCCAGTGGGTGAGAGACGGTCAGGGAATGAAGATTGGGAATGTCATTCTAGCAGGTAAAAGGAGTTCGATGTGATCCAAATTGAAATTTTTAAATACACGAGAAATGATGTGCATGAGTTTGCACACTTGGTGGGCATGACTTGGCCTGACAATAAAGAGGAAAGTTCTGGAAAAACATACAATGATAGAGCTTTGGAGCAAAAGCCAGGATATGAGATTTAAGTAGAGGAAATGAATGTACATGCATCATGCGTTCAGTAGGTCAGAAATCACTCATTAGACTCTAATGAAAGAAAGAAACACATAGAGAGCAGGTGCTATCTGGGTCACTAGGTTAAGAATGAATAGTAAGCAAGCCAGGGAGGCAGGGATCTTGGCCAAGGCAGTAAAGACTAAACATGGGTAGTGATGTATCTCAGTGCTAAGCTATCCGGAAACAGGGACCCATACCAACAGCATTATTTGAAAGAGGTGACGGTTACTCTGAATTTTTAAGCATTCATTTCTAAGAAATTCGCTGATCTTCCCCTGAGTCTGAGCCACCACAGGCTAATCATTTATCCCACATTAGTGAGAAAATCCTCAAGTTCCACTATGGAGAATTGGCAGTGTCTTAAGATGAATCCTCCAGTACTCACATGGCCCAGTCTAGCTTGTCATAAATTCTGAGCTCACCCTCATAACCCTTTCTCAAGAAAAATGCCAAAGGCTACTCTTTTTGATTTCTATATATGTTTTTTTTTCCTAAGTGGGGATTATGTGATCATATTCCTAAAGAGCTTAAGTATGACACAACAGAAAATTCTTAATATTTCCACATATGTATTCATGAATGCATATACATAGATGCATACGTGAAGTACATGTCATTATAAAAGGTGCCATTGTACCTTATGAAAATCAACCTAATGCCTTCTAACATTACACAGATGGTGTGTGTGTGTGTGTGTGTGTGTGTGTGTTTATATTCTATTTTAAATTTAAGTATCAAAATTCTCATTGATATTGGTGGTTGATATTGTCAGAGGCAAAAAACTGTTTAAAATATCGAGATTAATTTCATTCATAAAATGAGCCAACATCTTTGTTTATAATTCAAATTGCAGAATAGCATGTTACTTCAAAACTTCCTTTTTTTTAAACTTTATTTACATTTCGAATGTTTTCCCCTTTCCAGATCTCCCTTTGGAACCTCCCTATTCCCTCCCCCCTCCCCTGCCTCTATGAGGGTATTCCCCCACCCACCCACCCACCCACTCTCATCTTCTCTCCTTGGCATTCTCCTATACTGGGGGATCTAATACCCTCAGGCCCAAGGGCCTCTCCTCCCCCTGATGGATAACAAGACCCTCCTCTGCCCCATAAATAGAATAGATATCCTATGTTTTCTCTCACTTTTAGGCAATTAATTCTCCTCTTCTACATCAAATCAGTCTGTGCCTTTATTGTGCATTTTGTAGACTGTCAAAGAGCCAAAGATACATTATTAGTGATGTGTGGTCTTTTATTGCCAAGACTTCACTGCTTTCCCAGTGCTCTTCTTACTTCAGAGGATATGTTTTTGTCTTCGTCTTTTTCTCATTTCCTACCCTTGTAGCATTTTAAGTAGGTGTTATAAATCTCTGCCAAAGGCACATTCATAGCCCTGCTTGAATGGTTTCATTTAGACAGGAGTGCCTGTACTTTTCAAGATCTTTATCAGGGTGAAACAACACTTTGTTTTCATTGGAGAATAAAGCACAACTCTCTGAAAGCCCTCCCAAGGAACTAAATATCAGAGACTTCTTAGATTTGGGGCCGTAGATCCGTTATAATTTTACATAATAAATAATTGTAAATCTATTATTCAAATATTAATAGAGAATTTTAAGATTTTAGTAAAGGAAGAAGGAAACACTATGAATATAAATTACTTAATGCATTTGCTATTTCAGTCTATAAATCAAACTCTTTTTTTGGATGCTTGAATGATGTAGAATATTCTGCAAAGGCAAAGAGGACATGGTTTTGCAATTGTAGTGAAAAATATTCCAGAAGACTAATGAAGTATGCTATGTTTGCTTCCTAATCCAGGACCCCTAATTCTGGTCAAAACTGTGAAAAATACAGCAAAGAAATATTGAGCCAACAATTTGAAATGGAAAAAAGAATGGACATAGAAATAATTGACTAATTCCATTGCTGACCTAATCAAGAACACCAATTTCTTGAAAGGTGTCACAATTTTGTAAAATTTAGCCAAAAAGCAGCTACCTCCTATTATGTTTGACCTCTTTCAACATCAGTAAGCACACTGGAGAATGCATTTTCTAATAATATGCAGAATTTAATTTTCCCAAGTGAATAGATTTCCTCACAGAAAAACCTGTGTGGAAAAGAGAACAGGGGAGTATGTGAGAGAAGATGACCTTTCTCTCTCAGCATTTCTTTTGTTACATCGGTCACTTTGTTCTCTCCATATTACGATGAAATATCCACTCTCAGCTTGATCAAAGTTCCTATCTTCATAGTGTGCCATTTCAACGAAGCACTGCACTGCCCTTATAATAGCAGACACAGCATGTGTTATAGCACCTACTGTGTGCAGATGCTAATAATATCTTCAGGCTCAGATAAAATAAATAGTAATTTAGTACCATTCACGTATTTTATGTAAATCATTAAATGACTCCTATATACCATGTACCAAAAATTAACATAATCTACATCTGAGACTTACACTTAGAGAGCAGGCATCTTTTGCATGTACTATATGTTTAAAATATTAATGGGTATGTTATTTGTGAGAATTGAAGTGTCATCCAGTGGCACTAATTAATTACTTGTGAAAGTATTTTCACTATATCACGTCTTCCCTTCTACTCAGCTGAATGTTTGTACAGTTATTGTGGGACTTTATTTGCTGGTCCTCCTGTAAGAAAAGTACACATGTTTAAGTAGACTATAGTCCAAGTAATTAGCAAATAAATCAACTTTAAAAATTCTTCTTGTTGTTTCTTCCTATTCTATCAAGTACATGTAAAATAATTTTAAAAGACTCATTGCAACATGACTCCTATATTCTAATTCAAAATGCCCAAACTAGCATGCTATAAATGATGCTTTTTAGAGATATTTATAAAGAATATTCAGAAATTGTTGACTTTATTGGAGCTAGAAATAATAGCAGAAGCAGATAACTGTGTAGTTCCTGATCTTATCAAGTATGTTAAAACTGACATATTGCAGAAGAATCCCACATTAGTGACAGCAGGGACTGCATCCTTCTCCCAAGAACAAATGTGCTCTAAGTCTGGGGCATTGCAAGGATTTGTGCCCAGGGAGGGCAAACACATTGAGCAAATATTGCTGACTAGATTCTTCAAAGCAGAGTATAGAGCCAGAACCCAAGATGCAACCCCTTCTTTTGGGACCATAATCTTGAAACTAAATATAACATAAAACTACTTGCAGAAAGCTGAGTGGAGCGCTGTTCACCTGCTTCTTAGTGGAGAGAATGAACTGGCTCTGTTTCACAGCTGCATCCACTCCCACCTCCTCCTAACATCTGTGGCCTAAGGGAACACAGATTCTAAAGAAACTACATTCAGTCACCAATTACAGTGGAAACTCTAAAGTGGGTGGATGAAGGAATGGTAAAATAGACCAGAACAGGAAGAGGACTGAATTCATTTAACACCACTGCCTAATGTATATTTTTAAATTTGCCTCATCCAATTTCTTTAAATTCAGGACATAATTATCCACCCACCTGTCTGACAGTATTTGATTCAATAATGCTGCGTACCCTAATGTCTTGGGGTTTCAGAACTTAACTCTTGTGTGTTGTCACACAGAGAGGAGATAGAACAGTAATAAAGATCATCTTCTGCTTGCTGACTGAGAAGCACTGTCTAAACATGCAGGTCAAAGCTGACATATCATTTAATTGTACTGTGGAAGACAGAACAACCATGTGTTCACATGTTTCTTACAAAACAAAGGTGTTGGGACAGTAATTAGAATATTCCTGGGGCTAGGGTGATGGTGCTGTAGGTAAGGCACTCATGCTTGAATCAGAGTTCCGACCTCCAGCATCCACATAAAAATGGAAGTGGTGACCTGTATCTCTGACCCATAGCTGAGCAGAATAGATTCAATATTCTTATAGTGTAGCCAATTCCAAGTTCAGTGTGAGATTTTGTCTCCAAAAAATGGAGAATGATAGGATAGATATCCAGAGTCAACTTCTAGCTTCCACATGCACATATATGGGAAAGAACATCTGTGTACACTTGCATACAGCGAGCACACACACACACACACACACACACACACACACACACACATCATGATAGAGAGAATCTTTTGCTCCTAAGATTACACTTAAATATTACAATTACAAATATGTACCAAAATAAGTGTGTACTGAGATATGATAAATTACAAATATCAGAGATAAATAGAAATAGAATCTTTAACCTTCAATATTAAAATCTTTTCTCCTTTTACAAAAAATACTCTTAATAAACAATATAATACGCACAAATATATAAAGAGTCTAGTAGAGTGTTTTATAAAATAAAATATAGGTATTTTTTAAAATCTTAGCCTGGAGAACAGTTGAAAGCCTGTTTCCTGGATGCTCACCAGTCATCTAGGTTGGGTGGTCAACAAGCCATGAGGAGCCAATAGCCTCTGTCAGTGCAGAGCTAGAATTACAGATGTGTACAGTGGTGTCTGGATATTTTCCTCTCAATATGGGTGTTAGGAATCTAACTCAGGTCTTCATAGGTGATCAGTAAACAAGAACTTTACTGACTGAACTATTTCCAGACGAGCTCTTTAATTGTATAAAGGTTCTTTACGTTCTCTCTTTAGAGTGGATGGCATCATGCTTCTAAGATGTGTCTTGGGGATACAGAATTCAAATCCTGCCATTTATCCTTACCAAAAGGCTTTTTGTGGTAAATAACAATAAACATTGAAACTATTATTCATTTATGGAAGGGATACTGAACATGAGGAACATATCTTACAGAAGTAAAACTACAACAAGATTTTAAGATTTTTTTCCTTCTTTTGTATATATTGGACAGTAAGGATGCTGTAGTTTTAGACATTGATGTTCTCATTTAAGCTGTTGTCTGATCCTTAAAAGATTATGTACTATCAAAGTCAACATTTTTGAGGTCACCTATATTCTAATTTCTCATTGAACAAATCCAATTATCTCAAAAATTATACATATGGACTGAACTAGAATTTTTTATAGAATGTTTACACCAAATCATTTGAGTGTTGTGGCATTGTTATTGTGCCTCAACACTAATTATGAAGCAGATCATCTCCTAGGATGACTTTCACGACAGCTATGTTATTAAGATTTGTAGCAGAAGTTTTACTCATGCTTCAGGTTCAGGAAATGTTCTGAAAACCCTGCCTCGGGCCTGTCTTCTAAACCAGGGGATATCATACCCTTGCATTGTTAAAATATCTACTTAGACATCAAAGAAAACTAATGTGGATTACTATGTTAGCCCATACGATCCTTCAACAGTAATTCCCATTACATTTCTTTAGAAAGGATAAAGAATGAGTAGGCTCTTCTCTAGCAGGACCCACCACCCATACCCTTTGTCTTTCAGTAAAGTATACCTCAGTCCACCCACAGTGAGTACAGTGAGAACCATAGATGAAGGCTCCCCTCATCATCTTGATGAATGCTTCCCATTGCAGCCCTTGAGTTTAAATCACATAAGTAATATTAAAGTATGCTTTTTAACAGTATTCTGAATTGTCACTCATTAAATATCCTACTTAGTAAAAGAACAGATTGGCCTGCAGAGGCCAAATAATTCAGTCGTCAGTGCACCTCTCAAGAGGTTAGCAGA
The DNA here is from genome assembly GCA_019843965.1 of Rhynchomys soricoides. Lineage (NCBI taxonomy): Eukaryota > Metazoa > Chordata > Mammalia > Rodentia > Muridae > Rhynchomys > Rhynchomys soricoides. Next base: position 15,852,427 of record JADRCH010000027.1, read on the forward strand.
CTGATTCTAATCTAAGCTCAGAAGAAGCAGGTGTCATTGTGTTTCCCCAGACATAGGGGGGAAGGAAAGAAGACAGAAAAAGAAAACTTTCCAGAGTGCATTAGAGGATAAATGATGCAGTGTAAAAACACTGTGACCAGCAGATAGAAACACAAAACATTATGTAACCTGTACTTACATTTACAGCAGTCCCTTGTTAATATAGAAATATAGCCGCAGTTAAACCTATACTTTGAACCTGTGGTCTAAGGGCTCTTAAGCAAAACAATACAGCCTTTACTTAAGCATCAACACTCATAAGTTATATGACCTTGGTTAGTTTCTGCGTCTGCCTGACCTTCAGAAGCCTTCTACAGGACTTTTAAGGGCAATAAATGACATAATTTAAATAAAATCTTTGTTCTAAAAGATAATAAACATCTGAAAAGTAAAGGTCACTTCATTCAGCTAATATGTATATATGAAATGTACATGTATATGATGTATGTGTGTGTGCATATGTGTGTATATGTATGTATGTATATGAATATGTACAAACACATTATTTTAAATGAAGAACCATTCAATGAAGAACACTTGGTGGCTGGCAAGGATTTATCAGCCCTTATTAAACTTGAATAGAAAATATTTTTAATTTATACATTGATCCTTAGAATATTCTAGTCACCAGATTTGAGGTCAGTGATGGCTGGAGCAGAGATCCTAAATTGTCAGCTGTCAGCATGATTGTTGTGTCATGTATGTTTAGTCACCAACCATCACAACCAGCTGTATGAAACACCTCAGATGAAGCAGGGTCCTACGGCAGCAGAGCTATGGATCCCTTCTTGCATAAAGCATTTAGAATACAGTGTTCTGTGAACCTACCGAGTTGTGATAAATAATGCAATTTTTGGAAATGTAGACAAGACTGTTGTTAAATCAGAAATGTGTGTTCATTGCTCCTCATGCTTCAAGATTCGAGGGAAAGCATTTGTTTACACATTTCCTAATTGTGTATTTCATCTGGCAGGGTGTACGTATGCAGACTGTAAAGACTTAAATATTCGTGTAATTCTGCCTAATACAACAGGTAGGTTTAGCTATAAAGAAAATGGAGATGCTCACAGAGTCCTTTAGGTGCTACTGGAAATTTCTCCCCTAGTATCCATTTTGGTGTAGATGTATTTGTGAAGATATTTAACATTTCAAAAGGAGAAGAAAATGTCTAGTGGAATTACAATTATAATGTAAACTTCTTATACCTTATTGATGCCCACATTTCTGGGAGAAGACACATAGTGCTGTCAAAGCCTGTAAGAAAGATCAGATGTTGTAAGTAAAGTTTTGTTAAAATGTTCATAGAAAATGGACAACTCAAACACCAACAAGCCAGTTTGATGACATGAATACAAACACAAAATCATTCCAAAATCACTTTGTAAGGAAACTATTTAGTTTATTTAAGCAGAAATACAGAATAAAAATAATCCTCTGCTAATCAAATACTCTCAGAGCAGGTGTTGGGACCCAAATCCGAGGCAGTATGTGACAGCTGAAACAGTCACATACCAATTTATCTCTTCACTGTTTCCACAAAGTGTTTGATGTAGAGGTCTAGCAGTGCCCTGACTAATTTATTAAGCAGAATTGATCTTAGAACAGACATTGAAGAGGATAGTTAAATTCCTACTAGTTAGGTTCATAAGTACTGTCCCTGTATATATTTGCAAAGAATATCACAGCATCCTTATACTGTTATCAAGTCCACGCCAAAGCATTGATTGTATTAGGAAAGCTGCTTTCTCCGCAACAGCCAGGTTTAAGACAAATCCAAACACTATTTTCAGGAAGATATCTCACCACCATGGGCCTTATTATACCCATAACCATATAGAAGTTTGTTGAATAAGCAAACAAGTATCCAGACCGACATAGAGTATCAATGAATGAGATGGAGCTCTGTCCACATTAAAGTACAAGCATGGCTCACAGAACAAATGCTGTTCCTCTTGTTCCTTCCCCTCTGGTTGGGGGACTTTCTTGAAACCTGCTCTTCCTGGAACTTTTCCCTCCTCCCATTTGATTGTCAGTAAGAGACAGGGTCCATTTTGTTGAATTGTTAGTGTTGACCTTGCTCTAACAATCGCCACTGGCCTCCTGCTGATGGCATCCTCACCCACCACAACTACCAAGTGAGGCACAAGGGAACATCTACCCTACAGAAGCAGACAAGGGGGATATGGGGAAGAATAAGAGCTTTCGGAACACTATTATAGATGCATAAATTCCATAGATTTCCCAAAACTGTTAATTGTCAAAATAATCTCATTAGCAGCTTTAAAAACAGAGTAGACACAGCGTTGCACATCTTGAATCCCAGGTCTATTGGAGGAGAGAACAGGCAGATCTCTGTGACTTGGAGACCAGCTTGGTCTACACAGGGTTACATCATGAGTCAAAATAAATTAATAAACAAACAAACCAGATAATTATTCTAGATCCATCCATTTACTCGAACATGTCATAATTTTGTTTTTATAGCTGAAAAAACATTCAAATGTTAAAAAAAAGATTGTGTGCAGATTTTTTCATCTATGATTAGCAAGCACATGCAAAAGGCCTATAAACATTGGTTTAGGTTAAAATTTGTCCAGCTTTGTACAACTGTTGGTCATGAGGCTGAAAAATATAGAAATATTTTATAGATACTTAAAAGTATTATTAAATTTAGTCCAAACTTTTGTGCCTATAAATTGACATAAAGGACTTTTAGGATAATTTTTACTGGGTAGTATCAGGAAAACCACTTCCTTTTAGAATACAGGAGTCCTTCCTGGAGTTTTACACAGTGGATTTGTGGGACAGAGTCCGACTGCAGTGATTCACCGACACCCAGTGCTCCACCCATAACACTCACTAGACAGAAAGCAAACAACATTTAGTTTTACTAATGTCCACTTTTATCATTCAGTTCTAGTCATAAATTCAAATTTTCAGAATATTAATAATAAACAAAACCCCAACAATTTTTCAAGTTACCAGATATGTAAAAGATTCAGATGTATATGATTGGAATGGATTTGAGTGAAATCTAACTTATAGGGACAGAAAATGTGACACATAAGAATGCAATTTTTTTGACATGCATCTTATATTAGCTTTGAATTTCAGATAATTGACTAGGTATTCAAAATCAATTAGATGAATATGAACAAAACTTATATTTATGAAAGCAGAGACTGACCATGATGTATCTCATTATCAACTGACCATTATTATTCATCAGAAAAATGAATTGAGTTCTACTTAGAGTTATGGAAATTTTAATTAATTCAAGAAAATTTCTTATGTGGTTTTTCTAAATTTTTAGTAACATATGAAATTGGAAATATATTGTGATACAGCTTAAATGTCATCTCCTGAATGGATCAGTGAAATAAGTTATCTTTTCTTCTGACAAAAAGTAAGTTCCACATTAATCAGAATATCCTTCTATTTTATTTCATATTTTATGGCTGAATTCTTTTCTAACATTGGCATTATCCATTACATTGGTTAAAAACAGTGGCAACATATATCCACTCAATAAGAACTTTGTTTCATTTTACTGTTCCAAGCCTTGTGCTAGGTGATAACAAAAACAATGTGCGTCTTGCTAAGATATGTGTGCTATTCAGTAATGCTTAAGTATGCATAAGTAACAGTTAAGATAATGCATAACCTTTCCATTCTTGGATGTCATTGTACTTCTTCACATGTTTGTAACACAGTTACATCAGTGCCTGTCACACCCATGAGCCAGTGTCCTTGATGCTACAGTCATAGAACTAGAAGAGGCAAAGAGGATCCAGTGACCAGATCTACTTAGGAAAGTCTGTTTAGAAAAGACAGGAGCAGGAACAAAAAGAAAAGGACATTCAACATATGTCACAATTAGGAGCATCTCTGTTTGAAAGGCAGTTTCCAAAATACATCTGACTCCAGCATGTACCATAAAAGCTGAAGAAAGTGAACATTATTAACAGAGCTAATGCTGGCAGGAAAAGGAGCTTCAGTCTTCTTATTCAGAATGCCTTCCTCTATGTAAAATGCATGTGACAGATAAATATATACAATACATACAGTACAATATTGATATACAATATAGTACATTAACACCATGAATCAGTTGTACATTCTAAGCATGTGCATTCTAACATACTGCATTCTGTCTAACATTCTAAAATTCTAAGTCTGTATATTCTAACATACTGCAAACCCACCTGACCAATCCATCATATGCTTCTCTATCTTAAAAACCCTGTAATCGACCACTCAGATCATTGAAACTCCTACCCAACCCTGAGCTGTAATGTCCTTTAGAATATATAACCCTTTCGTACTTAGCTAATTTATAGGTCTATCTGTTCACATGCAAGACCAATATAGAATCCCACTCAGTGATTTTTTTTGCAATTTGATCAGCTTCAAGAGGTGGATAAGGGAAATATCCCATATAAAACTGTCGAGTGAAGATAAGAGCAAGGAATTTAGGACCCGCTGCAGCAGACACCATCAGTTATTGCTCTTCCCTATGCACTGAGCAGGAGTTACGCAGTTTCATGGTTACTGGCAGTGATTGCCTCCACTCCAGTCCATTGTGGTAGAGATATAAATAAAAATGTTAAATAAATAACAGTGAGGGAGAATTTAAATGTGCTCTACATTGAGCACATTTCTTCCTTTTGTAGATCCATGGTGTTTAATGTGCTATTATGAAAACGATGACTCTTGGTAATCCACAATTAGCAAACTTCCTCTTTTTAGTACTCATTTCTTAACTCTCTTTTCTGAACAGATACACAGTTGAGCTTTACGATTCATTTTTCTTGTTTGTTTTTCTCTTTGTCACCTAATTCCAGCTGCTTTGGCTTCTGGCAGTCATCTGTTGAATACAGCTGGACAAAAATAGGTAGTATCTAACACTCCGTGACTCAACATTGGGCACTGGGCATGAACAAAAAGTGACTAGTGCAGGTGAGGTGTATGAGAGTACCTGCATTCTGTAGAGTGTTCTGTATTCTTTAAATGTTTTTCCTAAAATTATGGAGTATTAGCCCATAAGGAGAAAACTGAAGAAAAATTCCCTTAACATTTTTGCCAGGAAAAAAAAATTTCTTAAATCTCTTCAGGAATGAATGCCTCAAATTCAGAATGACATCCATTGTGAGTGTTGCATTGCTCATCGCCCTTTCTTGTGGTTGCTTCTACAGAGATGACTTGACAAAGTCTTTAAATAAAATAGAAAACATGGGACTAAAGATGCTGAGAACGAAGGGGTTGTGACAGTAAATATTCTTTTACAAATCTATGGAAACATTCCTTTCTACTCCTGAGACAAAAACAAGAAAGAATTTGACACCAATTGTATCAGGGATTTATTTACTTTTAAACTAGACATTAAATACTTTAACAAAGGTACAAATATTACTAGAAAATAAGCCTTATGAAGAAACCATTATGAATCAGTGTATAACAGAAATAATACTACATGTGGAATTAAATAAAGCTCTACCTATAGGACTCATTGACATGGAACACAGAAGTCATTTAGTATTTCTGATTCTTTTTCACCTATACATTTATAATAGCATCATAAAAGAACCAAGCTTATTATTTCATGTCCTGTATGAAGTTCATACTAGAAAGAAATATGGGAGCATCTTTTTCTTTTCTCCATAGGGATAACAGTTTATGGTGAAGTCATCCCTTAAAGGTATAAAGATATGTCCCTATATATCCTAAGTTGTTTGTGCCTATGCTCAGCCCTAGCCTAGATGACACATGAGATGCAGGCTTTCAGCTTTTCTGAGCAATAAGCAGATAAGGCCCTAAATTCTAGATACACTGTGTTCATAGTTAGAGCCTGCACTCCAGCCCTGTGTTTGATATACATTATGTTTTGTAGTATAGTGAGAAACACATGATGCTCTGGAAAGAGTGGGTTACTAGCAGTAAGGTACAGATACTGGTCCCAGACTTGCTAAGCATCTCTGGCTTTGGATTCTTCCCCAACTTTCTTGGTAGAACTAGAGCCTATATAGACTTTTATAGATTCACTATAAACATCATTATAAAAGATTTATATTCTCTTGATGACAAGGAACCACACTATAATGTACTTAGTATCTTGATTTACATTTATTTTTTGGAGCAGAGGTAGAGTTTATTAACTAGGGTTTTAATAAAGTTTTTGAACGTGGGGGTAAAGGGAAGGAGATATTCGGGAACAATGTATGACACACACCTGATATGTGTGTAGATAAGTACATTTTTGTTTTTTAATTTTTTTTTTTATCAAGTGATAGGAAGGAACTTGGAGGGAAAACAGTAATCAGGATATATTATCTGGAAAAATATTTCTAATAAAAGTGTGAAAAGCACAGTGAATTTTTTACTCTCTTAGTAAAACTGGCATTCAGATTTAGGTTATAAGAAACATAGTCCATGTGAAGCCCTTTGGTCTATGCAGGGTCTTATTAAGCTTTAATTAAAAATAGTGAGGTTTGCCAATATTTGAGCTTTGTAATTAAATAAGCCCATATTTGGGGTCTTATCACAACACTTGAGGCTTATATGTCCTCAGTTTATTAAGATTCAGTTTCTTTAGTTGGAAGGGACTCTTTAAGCCATACTAAATAGGAGTATGTAGCAGTCCAGTGGGTTTAAAATGGGTAGCACAGCACCCGACACTGAATGAATTGAATAATGAGATCTTCCCTATAACTCTGCAACAGACACTGAAGAAGGTAGCCATACCTCTTCAGTCTTTCTGCCTCCAAGATTTTAAACAATTAGATGCACTGTTCTCTCCGGCAATTAAAATGGAAATGGGTGTTCTTTGTATTCTCTTGCCTTGAATATGCAGAAGTTTGATTTATTTTCATTTATATAATTATGCTTTAATCATTGTGGAAAACAACAATCTATTTCAGTGCTGTGTTAGATACAGAACAAGAAAAATGGCTTTGTAATGGTGCGTCATCTTTCATCTAAGAACTGTAAAAAAGAAAGCACTCACAAACGTGACCTCCTTATCATTCTCTTATCATTCTTTTCAGGCAGAATGTGTTACTTCATTGGCATAAGAAATTAGCCAAGATTGTTCCTGCCCTACGCAACTGCAGTGTTGCTTACCATATGCATAAAGAATAATTAGAATAAAATTAGTGTGATGGGTGCATGGGTGCATGGGTGGGGCAATACCCTCATAGAGGCACGGGGAGGGAGATGATGTAGGAGGTTCCAAAGGGGAGACCTGGAAAGGGGAAAACATTTGAAATGTAAATAAAGTATCAAATAAAGAAAACAAAGTTAAAAAATTAATGTGATTCTGTTGCTGTGCATCTTATAAATTATTATTATTATTATTATTATTATTATTATTATTACTATTGAATCAAAAATCACCAAAATCTTTTCTACATATGTTTTCACCTATCTCAGACAGGACCACTTTGACTCTTCATGCCATTTTTGGCAAAGGTTGAGACTGTTGCACAGACATGACAGTTACCACTATTTCAATCCACAATGTCTCTGTTGCCTCCTGAAAAGTTATAATATTGCCCCTAATGATGACTCTACACTGACCTACGCCCGTTTATGTGTGTGTGTGTGTGTGTCTTGTTTGTTTCTTTTATTTATCCACTCATTATTGCTTAGACTTTGATCCATTCTTATGAATTCTCTCCTTAGCATGTAAATATTTTTAAATTGTTTTCATTATCTACTGTATATAGAGGTGGAAAGGATAGACCATTTGGTAATTCAGAGTTGAACTTTTCCAGAAAGTGTGAAGCTGCTTTACCATTTACAACACATTCCTGTTGAAAACCTGCTTCTGATTGCACAAAGCGTCACTGTCATTTCTTACTTTCTTTTGTACCCTAGCCATCCAGGTATGAAGTCACATAGCACAGGATGCTATTCTGTAACGCTACTTAACATTTTCAGACCCTGAATGGCTATGTACGCCTTCCTTAGACCCATCAACTCAAACCTTTCGATACTTTGTATTGGGTTATTAGTGCATATTGTTACAATATTATGAGAATATTCTGCATAATCTATATAAATTCACATATATATATACATATATATATATATATATATATGTATATATATATTCATGCTCTAAGCTTTCATCTAATGTGTCCTTTATTCTTTGAAGCACAAAATCTTTAGTTCTGACAAACTCCAATTTGTCCCTTTTGATTTCTTCTCTTGCTGCTGATTCTATAAAACTATTGCCTAATCTAAGAGCACAAAGAATTCTGCATAATGAATTTTAATTTTGGATCACTTTGTTCATATTGAGAGATTTTATAGAGTGCCTAGACTTTACTTCATTCTTCCTTCGCATATGAAATAACTATCCTCTACAGATGGTGAAAACTACTGCTTTCCAAACGAATTTTCTTGGTCTCATCATCAAATGAATCAACTTTAAGTGTGGTTGTTAAATTCTGAATTCATAAGTCTTTCTAATAATCTAGACAGAAGCCGATGAAAACCAGTGAAGACTGTCTTGGTTAAAGTAGGTTTGTAAACCTTAGAATTAGGAAGGTATTAGTGCACAAGATAGTTTTGCATTTTCAAGATCATTCTGGGGGTTTCTGAAATGTTCATATGAATATCAGGATTGTCAATTTTATCATAGAAACCTATTAGGGTTCATCAAATCTGCAGATTGGCTTGGATAATTGTCCCAAGTTGACATAGTTGGACTTCCATTTCAAACACAGGATTTGATTCCCCTCAATTACTTTTACCTTTAAGTATTTTCCTCAACAATTTAGAGTTTTCAGTTTGTAATTCTTTTTTTTATTATTATTTTATTTATCTTTATTCCTATCTCCCCTCCTATAGTTCCCCAATACATTGTTCCTCCCCTTTGCCTCTGAGATGGGGGAGAGCTCCCCTCTCCCATCAGGCCTCCCCCTTTCCTGGGGCTTCACGTCTCTCAAAGATTAAGCACATCTCCCACTGAGGCTAGACCAGTCCTCTGCTATATATGTGCCAGCGGCCTGGGACCAGCCCATGTATGCTTCTGGTTGGTGGCTCAGTCTCTGGGCGCTCCCTGGGGTCTGGGTCAGTTGAGATTGATGGTCTTCCTATGGGGTCACTCTCCCTTTCAGCTTCTTCAACCCTTCACTTAATTCAACCGTAGCAGGTCCTGACTTTAGTCCAATAATTGGGTCTAAGTATCTGCCTCTGTCTCAGCCAATGCTGACAGGGCCTCTCAGAGGAGAGCCATGCAAGGCTCCCGTCTGTGAACACTTCATAGCATAGTAGTGTCAAACCTTAGTGTTCCTCCATGAGATAGACCCCCAGTTGGGCCAGTCATTGGACTGCCTTTCCTTCAGTTTCTTCTCCATTTTTGTACCGGCAGTTCTTTTAGACAGGAACAATTCTGGGTCAGGAATTTTGACTAAGTGTTAGTAACCCTGTCCCTCCACTTGAAGCCCTGTCTATCTACTGGAGGTGAACTCTTCGATTTGCCCCCAATGTTGGACATTTTGGCTAAGATCACCTCCAACAAGTCCTGAGAGTGTCTCACCTCCCTGGTCTCTGGTACTTTCTAGAGGGTCCGCCCATCTCCCACACCCATAGGCTGCTTATTTCCATTTATTCTCTTGTCCCTCTGGGCTTCTAACCCTAACCCTAACCCTAACCCTAACCCTAACCCTAACCCTAACCCTAACCCTAACCCTAACCCTAACCCTGTTCCCCAACCCCCATATCTGATCCTGTTCCCCTTTTCCCCTCCTCATCCCATCACCCACCCAGGTCCCTTTCTCCCTCTACCTCCCATGATTATTTCCTTCCTCCTTCTACATGGGATTAAACTTCCTCACTTGGGCTTTGATAGCAAGAGAAAAGGGTGTTTGTGTAGAGATGTATACATGTATAAACATTTTATAAACTTTACCACAATAAAATATAAAATAAAAACATAAATCAGCTTGAAAAAAATGTAAAAACATTAATTAAAGTCAAAAACCATCAAAGAACACAGGAGTAAAATAAGTTGGCAGCACCAACCTTCTGATTAAGATTTCCAAGTTTTAGGTTAAGTCTTGTTCCTGGGCTTGAGTGTGGCATGACTGTGTCCCTAGAGAATGAGGATTCTACTCTGGAAGCTTGGTTCTCAAGGTGGCAATGCTGAGGACCTGGAACCTCTAAATGGTATAGCCTCATAGGAGATAGCCAGCCCATGGCAGTTATTAAGATAAATGAAAGCTGGTCTCCCAGGGTAGAGAGTTAGGTACTATTGTGAAAACAGTTAAAGGTCTTGAATCCAGATACCCCCCCCCCTCTCATATTCATTTTTTCTTTTTTTTTTAAATTTTTTTGATACTTTATTTACATTTCAAATGTTTCCCCCTTTCCAGATCTCCCCTTTGAAACCTCCCCAGATACATCTCTTTAAACTGGGAAACTTGCAGGCAGACGAGGGCTTTACTGCCTCCATTCCTAAAAGAAAGGGTCACTAAAGAATGTCCTGGATTGCTGTTCTTTGGATGATAATGTAAAAGTGAGCCAAGGAGGGTCTTAGATGCAAATTTTGATTCTAGGGAGAGGAGGACCCTGAAATCCCAGTAGGCTTTCATGAGATGCCTGTATTGCTGCTCTACTGAGTTTGCTGGCCAGGCAAAGCACTGGAGAAGACAAATCAATTACCTGACCCAAGATATACACTGGCTGTGTGTACTACACAATCATTAGTCATGTAAAAGCTAATTACTTACAGAATCTTCTACAATCCAATCTAGTTATATCCTTTTAAAAGATGCCGCCTTCTCTGTTTTTAAAATTGAATCTCTTCAAACTAAAGGTGATATAGCAGGCTGCTGCTCTCTCCTATTCACCTTCTTTTTATTGCCTGGTATGTTATGTAGATGAATGTACATTTCCAGGATTCTAAATGCAGCCTGCTCTTTTGTTCTCTCAGCCACTTCCCATATACCAAAAAGCTTTGTTCACAGCATCACAGAAAGCACCCATCTAGCCATCCCTAGGACATTTCTTTTCCTATTTTTATTTTTTATATATTTACTTTATGTACATTTTAAATGTTTTCCTCCCTTCAGAAACCCCTTGTCCCATTCTCCCTCCCCCTGCCTCTGTGAGAGTGCTCCCCTACCCACCCACCCACTCCATTCCTGTCTTCCCTCTCTGGGATTCCCTAACACTAGGGCATCTAACACCCTCAGGCCCAAGGGCCTCTCCTCCCACTGATGTCCAACAAGGCCCTCCTCTGCCACATTTGTGGCCAGCACACATATTGTCTACACATTGTCATTCTTGTTAAGAGAAGGGCATTGCTTATGGCAGGATAGCAGTCTTAGAGCCCTTTGGATGCTGGGCACTGTGCCACTATACAAGTGTTTATAAGAAACAAGGCTCCCGTGGTACTTAATACCTGGTTTCCTCTTTACTAATATTTAATAAATAACAAGTGGTCTGCAGCTATCACTGAATTGTGACCTCCTTTATTGTGAAGCTGCATGTGGTTTGTTATAAATTCAAATTTTTATATTTAGAAACTGAATCTTGAGACTGGAGAGATGGATCATTGGTTAAGGAGATGGCAGGACCACGACAGTTCTACTGTGAAAAGAAATTTATTCTGGTCTCCCAGGGTAGAGAAATGGTGACTGATGTGAAAACATTTAGAGACTCCTCCTTAAACTCCTGCTCTTCCATGGGACCAGAGTTTTGTTTGCAGTGTACATGTGGAGCCCCTCATAACTACCCGTAACTCTAGCTTCAGGCCTCCATGAACCCTTGCATGCTTGTGTACATACATATGCATAAATAAAAATAAAAGATTTTTAAAAATTAGAATCTGAATCTTAAGGAGAGCTTTGTTGATGAGCCATGAACTTTTTCAGTTGCCCATTGTTTAAGTCTAGGTCAACCTTGAGAGACTGGTAATTTATCCTTTGTTCTCAGGGAGTCTGAGTTATCGTAGAAAGAAATAATCTTTGCTCTTAGGATGTGACTGGATTTTGTGATTTGTTTTAATGTAGTTAGATTTTGAATGAAATGTGTAAGACATGGAGCAGAGAGAATTGCTTTGAAAACTCTAGCTGGTGCCTGGAAAATCCTGATAGCATCCATGATATTAGAGAGAAACCCATGATCCAGGATGCAGAGCTTGAGCTCTCAGAGATTCCAGAATAAAAAGGATTTTGTTTTTGTTGTTTCCATTTCTTAGCAAATGAGAATAGAGTGGCAGTGAACATGGCTGAGCAACTATCTTTAAAAATATATCGTTTTACGTTCAACACAATAAGGTGAAAGATAGACTTTGCTCCAAGGTGAGTCTTTCGATTAAGTGACCTTTTAAGATGACTTAGTAATGATACTGAAAATATCATCTAAAGTTACAGTACCCTGGAACTGTGACATGACTCCACCTGAGCTTCTCTGTGGAAACCACCAGCAGGGCTGGAAAAGAAACAGACATCTCAAAGAAGACAGCTTTGCCTCGTGGTGTTTTGACACCACGGGTTTTACCCTGCAGTAATGGTACTGTCAAATTTTGTGCAACTGCAGGAAGTACACTCAAGCACAATAACTCCAAGTATCCAGCATCCATTTAAAATGAACACAAAGCCTTGCTTCTTGTAGTTCTCCAACGCATCCAACATAATTCTTCTCTCTACCCAAGATATGCCTTTTGTGAATTGCTTACTACAAATGAGCAGAAAAACAGCCATTATGTCGTTGATAATCTGTCCCTGAGTTTGGGTATAAAGTGCTTGTAAACACCTCAGCCTGAATTTTAAAAAGTGACTGTCTCTGAAAGAACACTATAACTTGTCTTTCAAATCCCCTATGCTAACACAATTAAACCTCAAGTTCATGAAATAAAGAGTTAATGTTGTACTTTAGTTGCATAGCTCTGTCTCTTTACAACACTTTTCTTTACATGAGCACTGCTGTTTCTCGTTACATAAGATCTTTAAGAAGAATTCAGCAGCAAAGGAAATAACACATTAGGTGTCCTGCTGCTTAGGTACTAAATAAATTATGAACTATGCTGACAGTTACTATGTCCATCTTGCTACATTTTGTCCGTGAAATGTCTGTTTTGTTTACAAATGTTTTCACTGTAGTTTTTACATGAGTATTTTTTGCCCCTTTTGTAGTGATGCATTTAATACCCTGACTATCTGTTTCATGCACACATACATACATCCAACAGTTCACTGGAAGTCCTAAGTCTTAAGAAATATATTTCAGTCATGAAGTTTAGTCCTGAAACAATGAAGTATTTCTTACAGTTTACAAATGATTTTTTTTGATTGACCCGGATAGGTTTAGCCTACTAAGAATATTGATACATGCATGAATGTGTTATAATTTCAGGGGTCTCACTCAGCTACATTTAAGGCATTTTAAGAAATATGGCAGAATAATTGAGTTTTTCCTGATTAATTAGAAAAGTGTTGCATTTGACTCCTAGACTTTGATTAATTAAACCATTTTATAAGTTTAAGTTGTGAGAGAAAAGTAATATTAATGAATTTCTTATTAGTGAAATAAGATCTAGGGATTGCACAAAGTCAAGCATAGAATTTGATAAAGATATTTGGTACCCTATACACTAGTAAACTTGATCTTTAGATTCATCTTCCTGTTGTTCTAGCATGTTTTTATTATATCTTACTTAAATTTTCAGAAAATAGCAGACTATGGAAATTCAAATGCTCAGAAAGCCTATCTTCCTCACACCTGCATTGTGGAAGCTTCAAGAAAAAAGTGTTATAATTTAAAAATCAAACAAGCATATAACTCACCATTTGCTTCTTTTCCTTAAAATCAAACAAATGTCTGTTCCATGAATTATTATGTCGTTTAGCTATTATATAACTCATTCCAGATAGATGTCAAAATTCTGGTTAGAGAGGTCCTTCACCTTCCATGTGAGGGCCTCTGTTATATCGGAGAGCAGAATTACTATCGTCTATGTACCTTTGAGTTGCTAAAATTGCTAAATACCAGCTTCTTACCCCTTCAAAAAAGACATCAACCAAAGTCAAACTGCAAATTTCTATATATGATACAACAGATAGCTATTTTTTCTTAGCTCTAAATATTGTTTTGATAGAACTAAATAAATCTGTGTCCTTACTGATCTGAGAGTCTGTGAATTTCCGCATGCCAAGTGTTACCTAGATAAACGATTCAGTAATGACATATGTCTATTCTTGCTGAGGTAATTTTGAAAGTTTAGACTTCACACACAATCCCTAAGTAGTTGGCAGGAAGCATTACAAAGAAGAATCACTTTGAGCTGTGTCAGACTCCACTTCCTCTCCCCTTCAGCTATAATGAAATCCATGCAACTAAAATTCTACCTCATCTCTTTTTATTTGCAGTTGTGGGACTCATCTGCAGCACTGAATTCCTTTGCCAATAAACTCTTGGATTTCATTTCCTAACACCCCCTCCTCTCACACACATACTTCCCTATTTAGATGTATATGCCCCCTAGCTAACGCCAATTAAAATGCAATAAGCCTTAGCTCGAAGCTTCTTGTACTATTCCAGCGCATGCCAGGAGATGTTCAATATTATGGGAAGACTATAGGATACAGGAGCTGGGTTGTTTTGTTGTTTTTGTCATTGTTCTTGGTTTATGTCTTTTATTGCAAAGCTCAGAAATTATGATTATCCCTTTTATTTACATTAAAAAGATACTTTATGGACAAAATTGTGCTATTTACATAAATTTATGACAAAATACTCCCAAGCAATTTCGAGGCAAATGTATGTATCATTTTATAGACTTAAAGGAAAGCAAAGTAGAAAAGTTTAATAAATACTAGTCTTACTATTTTCATCTAGGCTTTTCTTCACATATACTAATAATTTAAATGCTGTTATCCTAGACTCTCAGGGCGTAAAAGTCAATGAAACCAGACTTCATCTGCACAGAAAGTGGAGGACTGACAATTTGAGTGGTATTTTTTTTAAATAAGCTAATACAATAAAATAAGCACAGCAACAATATGAGAATGCATAATCCTGAATCCAAATCTATTGTGACTCTGCACAGAGCATTTGTTGCTCTATTTGTGCTGCAGTAATCTGTACACAGTACTGGCCCTAGTCATTGGTGAGAGAAAGAAGTACTGGCTTTAGTTGTCCAACCATAAGATCCAAGGACTCAGTTTTTCATGACCAAAAATTGGGTTGACAGATGCTTTGTAAATATCCCACCCAGAATTCTAAAGGCCAACCTGTCTAATTTTAGGATTTTCTAATGTATAATCGGTGTGCTGAGTCTTTCTGTGAAGATCATTAAAATGTCAAATGCATTACTCCTTATAAGAACAAACAAGATTGAGATATTTCCCTTCCCAGGCAAAATGATCTTAGTTCTGCATGTCGACACATCGGGGAACCACCTAAATCACCACCATTACCCCAAAACTAAGATGATGTCCATACTCTCTCTGCGGGTCCCCTTAGTCACTTACTCTGAATCCTGCCTGTGATTATTAGAATTCCATTCTCCATAATTCACCCACTTAACTCTGTACCATGCTAAGAGGAAACAGGATTAAAATATAGTGAACAACTGCTTCTCTATGGTTTAAATTTCCTAATTGCATAAATTCATGGTATGATATGAAACCAGATCAAACTATAAATTTTCCTCCCAAGGATTCTTTTTTCAAATCCCGACACCTTTGCCTTGAAACCAGTTGAGTTGACAGATGGCATCTTAAAGTGCCTGGAATTGCCTTGACTTTAAAATTTGGGAAATTTCTTACTTTATGGCATTTGGTCTTCTATCAATCAGTCAGGTTGAGTTTTACAATGAGTTAAAGTAAATGTACTCTCAGGGCTGATAGCAAGAAATATCTAAGATATCATATTAAATTACAAGTTAAATCAGATTCTAATGAACATATTGCATATGTGTGTGCATAGTTCTGAGTAATTGTAGAGAAATCTGAATGCTGCGCTTAGCAAAGCACCTTTGACTTTATCGGTTTTAGGAAGTATTGTAAAAGAAAAATGACAGTATTCTCCTTATAAATATGAAACTGGTTACAGTAAACAGCAACAAACAAGAATATGTGAACATTTCACCCTTGCTATTCTACATAACAAATAATAATAATGATAAAATACTAATAATGATGTATGTGCATGTGTGTGTTTGAGAGACTGGAGAGAGGGGGAAAGAGAGAATATTATTGGTGTTTAGGGCTTCTCTCATCCTTCATATAATTGAGCAGAATTTCCAGATTTCTGATGGCGACTCAACTTTAGCTGCATTTACCTTATAGACCTGGAGTAGGTTTTGTTAGCATTCTGTCTAAACTCCACCCCACAGATACCTGGCAACAGCCAGGTATGCTTCCCCCCACAGTTACCTAGCAAAAGCCAGGGAGACCTGACTCACTATAAAAGGGGGCTGCTTGCCCCCTCCTCTCTCTCTCTCTCTCTCTCTCTCTCTCTCTCTCTCTCGCTCTCTCGCTCTCTCGCTCTCTCGCTCTCTCGCTCTCTC
>JADRCH010000027.1:15868997-15888811 GCA_019843965.1 Rhynchomys soricoides
GCTCTCTCGCTCTCTCGCTCTCTCGCTCTCTCGCTCTCTCGCTCTCTTACCTATCTTGCTCCCTCTCTCTCCCCATTCCCTTCCCCCCTCTCTTCACTTAGTCGAGACAGGCCTCTATTTCTCTACTCTCTCCCTCTCTCTGCCTTTCTCTGCCTCTACTACCCTCTTAACTCCCTTCCCCATGCCCTGAATAAACTGTATTCTATACTGTACCCTGGTGTGGCTAGTTCCTCAGGGGGCAGGGATGCCTCAGCATGGGCCCATTGAGGCATGCCCTTCCCCCACACCTCACCACACCACCATAGAACATATTCTCACATCTCTTTATCTTTTTATAAATACATCAGGTTTTAATAAGAAAAAAACACATAAATTCTAGGGAGAAAATAAATGGAAGATATAAGATAATTTAACAATGTGCTTTAAAATCTAAACTAGTATGATGACTATTCTCTAAGTACTTGATATTGCAGTTAATGGGAAGAGTGAGGAATCTCAACACACCATTCAGCAGGTCAGGCAAACATTTGTGTTATTTAAAAAGCAAGACCTCAAACTGCAAAGACCAATGTAGATGAGTATGGTGAAGAAACAAGGCATATGAGATTATGAACCATTTAACATCTAAATAAACACTCTAAAGCCTTTGGATTTTATTCAGTTGCTAAGGACTGCATTGAAGGCTGGCTGCCAGGGATCTTCACCAATAGACTCTGGTGTTGGAGGATTTTCTTTGCTGCTAACTAAATAATGGCAGGTGGGAAGAATACAGAAAAATTAAATGTGTTAAGAGATAGATGATATAATTATCTGAAATGAATCATGAAACAGACATGAAAATAAAGCACATTATTTGGTATTGTATTCTGACAGTGAAATTGCTGGTGACTCTGAGCTGAACACTTAGATGAAGAAAATAATGTCAGGATTCTGGCTTCAGTGATGGGGGTATTTACTGAGAATAACAAAAATGTGAAATTTAAGATTATATTTTTGTCATATTACACTTGGTAGGTCTGGAAATACTCTTAAAAATCAAGGATCCATTATAACCATTAACTTGAGAAAACTAAGGAGCCAAAGCTATTGTCACACTCAGTGGAGAGTCTCATCCTCACTAGTACCCAAACCATCCTCCTTTCTGGGTCATCCAGCAGGAAGGTAGGTTAGAGATCCTTAGGATATATGCACTTTGTTATGTTGCCATCTTGTCAACATGGTAAGAAATTGTACATCCGAAAAGGTGCTTTACCTTCCAGCAAATCTGTTTATGATCAGTGTGTTTGTTTTCAACAAAAATGCCATGTTTTTGACAAATTTTCTAGAGCCTTCTTTTAGCGTTGATTTTAAAGTTAATAGACTGTTTTAAGTAAAGGCAGGAATACCCCCAGTAAAGATTAATTTTCAGAACAGCCAAATTTCCCATGAAGTATGTGGTATAAGTTGGGGTTCAAAACTAGATAAAAGTTAGAAACAGAGGAGTCAAGGAATGGTATCTTCCATACAATATTTAACTGGCTCTAACAAGGACAGAGTCAAAGCCATAGTACCTTAATGGTACTTACAACTTCTCATATAAATTCTGTACCTCTATAGAATAGTATGATTTATTTCTTAATATGTTTACATTTGCAGTTCACATAAAACACTTTGGAAGGCAACACTAACTTGAATTGTGTGCCAGATTTTCTGTATTAGTTCATGTTTGTGTGAAAAGAAAGGAGAATAAGCCTTAAATCTAATGAGTTGAACTTGTTTTGTGTGTGTATTGTGGACTATTACTTGCCTCAATTAATCCTATGTGGAGAAGTTTATACTGCTATAATTCTAGATCTTTAGTATTCACCTTGCCAGAGCAGATGCCTAGCAGTGTGTAAACTCAACAAGTTGCAATTGTATCTGGGTAACTTGGACTGTGTTAATATTATTTAGAAGTAACAAAATGTGCTTTGCATCCTCTGAGACCTTGCTGTGTGACCAAGACAGTACCAATGACTCCAGTTCTCTGTATGTCTAGCCATAGGCAATAATGACACAGGGCAGCTAACTTCGTTCTCTGTCAGGGTGATGTTGGAATGTTCCTTAGATAAATATATTTATTCTTCATGATGATGATGGCTATTTCAGTAGTATAATTACTTTTGTGGCCTTCAGTGTAGCACAGGGCAAGTCATGAAAAGAAAAGTATTTGATAAAAGGAAGAAATTTAGTTTCTTACATTTAATAGGCTTAAAATAATTTTATAATCAAATTCTCTGTATTCAAATTTATTTTCTACTTACTACCTCAGTGAAGAGAAATATTTTCTCTCCCATTGAGAATTAATTTCCTCAAGTAGAAAATTTGGAAGCAATTTTATAACAACCTAACAAAACTGTTATAAGTACAAAATAAGAAACCACATCTAAAAATGTTACTAGAAGACTCATGTGGTGTGTGCCATTCTAGAAGTAAATAGCGCTACACTATTTAGCTTTAATTATCCCAAGAGATGGCATGAAACTACTTGAAATTCTGATAGAAATGGTACCACTCCTTGAATCTTTCCACAGTGTTATCAAGTGTTTCATTTCTATCTATTTTCTTTGCATACAGAACCTACTCATGTGGGCTCTAGGGGTGACTCAGGCTATGAGTGCTTGCTGCCCTCTCAATAAGCCCGAGCTTGATTCCTAGCACCCATGCTGTGCAGCTGTAACCTTGAGCTCAAGAGCCATCTTCTGTAACTCTGACCACTGAGGGTTTGTTGTATGTGCGCATATGCTTGTCCTCAGATAGCTTGAAAATCAAGGAAACAGAATGTAACTAAAAATATAAATAGCTGAGAAACAAGTAAACTGTAAAATTACCACAGTTAGGATTTTGGAGCCAGGATTTAACAACCATTTGTAATTTCCAGCTCCAAGGGATTTGACAGTGTCCTCTGGCCTCTACAGAAATGTGCCTGTATCTACACAGACTGTATGAGTGCACCCCATGCACACTCATAGTTAAAATTAGAAATACATAGTTAAAAGACAAATAGCCACTCATTAACTGTGGTAACTCACCCCCACCTACATATTATGACTCATTAATCGTGTGATATCTTCTTGTAGTAAATACTTTAATGAACACAAATAGAACAAGAGTATGGCACAGAACATACTTAGCCTTGTCTAATTTGCGTAAATAAAGGTAAAAATTTGTGGAAAACTTTATATCACATATACATGTTCCAAGATTATGTGTGTACATGTGCACACTCGAGCATCCTTCATCCTCTAGTGCCAAATTACTTTATTAACCCTTCTCTGTTAGTTGTACATAATGTCCTTGATTCTCTATCCTAGTATTTTATTTACACCCTGTTTGCTTTGTTTTCTTTTCTTTTTGGTTAGATATCCGAGAAAAACCATATGTGCATATAAATCTGTGGTGTTATATCCATGAAAACTGGACATCCTGACCCAGTAATCACATTAATTATTCTATGCCAGCTTCAAACATAATTCAGATGCCATGTTCAGTACACAGAATGTATGCATTAAATTCTAGATGTGCTCATAGGTGACGTGTAATACAGAGTTGCCTAGACTATGACCTGAAAGTGTGTTATACATGAAGCAGGAAGGCATAATGCTCCTAGTAATTATCTTCTTCTGGACAGCAGCCAAGATATCAGTTCAGTGCTAGACTCTGTCACAGCATGATGCCTTACAGTAAACTGTAATAAATGTATGCCCCAGGTGTTAGCAGTGATGCTGCAAGCCAGCTTTTTTACCCCTTTTTACTTGGAACCAGAATGTAAATGTGAGTCAACCAAAAGTGAAATGTTTCTCTTCTAAGCAAAATTCTATACCTACACATAGGATGTTTTCTATTTAATTATATATACAAAGATAGTGTTTGAAGAAGCCAAACAATTGGATGAGGATAGGTATACTATATAAACTCCCTATGATACAGACCTTTCATCAAATTGTTTGTGGGAAATTATGTCACTTCACAATGTTTCTCATTGAGACACAGAAACCATGACAGCTATCCTACTTCATAGGTCCTCTTATTTATTATAAGAGATTTGAAGTTATATTCACGTTAGTATTTAGTGTGTTTTCAAGAGTGGCATCATTTAGCAGGCAAAGATATAAAATTATTTTAGAAAAAATGCAAGTTCTTATTTTATTTTCCTGGTGTATATTTTCTCTAATTACTTCATTAATAATTTGATATACTGCGCTAGGAAAGACCTACTAAGCTGGAGCTTAATTTAATGCAAACTAACTTTTTTTCAACAGCATTGTAATATATTGCAGAATAACATATGAATTTTAAAAGCACATAAACAAAATAACTTTTTTACATGCCCTGATATACAGTATTTGAGACTTTAGGGAAAACGCTAACAGTTGGCAATTCTTACGTATTCTCCAAATGAATGCATATAATTTTCTGTACCTCATGTGTAGGCTAATTAATCGTTAAGTATTAGAAGGTGGAAATGTACAAGTAGCTTTTGCTTTACCAATATCTGTCTTTCTGTCTCAGAAACTGCATGTTCTAAGAACTTAACCATCCTTAATATGTTTCAGAGCATAAATGTTCTTTGTGGTTTTAGTTTTGTATATGTTATTCGAAGTTGAGATGAATCAATGGTTTGTACAGGATTTAGACCACTAGAAAACCAACAACCATTCATTTAACAGTGTGTTTTGAGCATATAAATTCACAAAGTATAATTTGCAAGCAAGAAATAGAATTTGCAACAATGACAACAAAAACTATACAAGAAGCGTATAGTCCTGTGATATGATCTCTTAAAGAGCATTAGCTCTGCAGCCAGGAAGACTTATTTTTATTTACTCATTGTCGTGATTATTCTTGGCTTATAATCTTTAGAAAACTGAACTTCTAATTATGAACTGGTAACACCGCAACACAGAGGAAATATTTGCCTCCCACATACTCCAGAGTGTCTGCTGGAAAGAGGCTGAAAGGTATTTATTCTTCAAATGAAGTACAGAAGTGGTTTCTTTATTTTCAAGGCTCATCTTTGTGCAAGTCTGTATCTTGCTTTTAAAATTAGTATTTGAAGTATATATATATATATATATACTTCAAATTGTAATATTCCTTAGGATGATTTTATAATTATGGAAATAAGAAAAAGTCATTACAATGAAACAGTATTTTAAACTTAATGGTATGAGTTTCTCCGCTAAATGCTTTTGTTTGTCTCTATAAAACTGAATTCTAACTGCAAAACAAACAACTGACTGTATTAGTTTTAAAGGTGCTTCCATTGCTGTCACTCACTCCCTGCCTCCAATCTCTAGTCTCAGTAAGTAATTTAGACTCCAGGATGAATAATGCCTATAGAGACCATGGTTACCCTATTCACTGTTCAGTATACTATTTGCATATGGAATAGTAGTTGATGTAATATAAAACAGAAGACAAAAAATTTCTTTGAGAAACTAAGGAAAATCTCATCAGTGTATTGCTGAGTAATATAGATTTTAAAAAGAGAAACAAATCTTAAGACCTAGCTATTTTTCTGATAACAAAATTTATTAATATCCTAGATCATAATGTTTGAATCTAAATAGATGAGATGTCACAAGTCAGGTATACTCACATGTGTGTTGAGGTCCATGTGCCCCTTAATATCTTTCTCCATCACTCTTTGCCTATTCTGAAGACTGAACTGGAGCTTGCTCTTTCAGTTAGATCGACTTTCCAGCAGCGAATCCTCTTGTCTCTGTCTCCATCATTAAGAGTGCAGGAATGTGCCACCATTCTGAGATTTTTCCCATGGGTTCTAAGGACCACAACTTAAGTTACAAGTTTGACAAGAATTTGACCAACTAAGTCATATCTGCAAGCCCGCAAAATTGTTATTTCTAAGATAATTCTTCAATTTGACCTCACTTATTGGCACACTTTAATTATTGTATAGTACTTGGAATGATCTCTCCATTTATTTAATCCAAGGTCTTCCAGATGATGTACAAGAAATTCTGGGGTCCATAGTAAATATTTGAGTTATTGAAAGGGATTAGAGAAATGAACAGCACAATCATCTTGCCCTTAATGTTGTCATTTCCATTTAAAAATCTGTTAACAAACAAACTCTAAGTAAGATAATAGTGATGTTAAATAGTAAGTTTGTTTTGCAGGAAGTACAAATCATTCAAATCTTGTAGACAATTGATAAGAGAAAAATGCATTCAGGGACTGGATAAAAAGGAAAAAGAGAAATAATATACATGCAAGATGAAAGGAGTACATTTCAGTGTCTCCATTTACTGCAGCTGTTGACTAGTGAAGGCAGGCTAGCAGCATTCTGAGTGAGTTCTTTTGTCTTTTCTTCAGCCTTTGAAAGCAGCCAGCTACCATTCATATATCTAAAAACAATGTCACTCATCTGTACCATACATTTAAAAAAAATGAAAGGGTGTATTTTAATGAAAATGTCCTTGTTTCTTAGAAGCTTATTTTTTTAATTAATTCATTATGATAAGAGAAGATAAGACAGAATGGCTGGTGGTCATGGTAGAGATTGTCCTTCATTATAAGCAAAAGGAAAATTCTACTTGCTTGAAGGAAAAGCGTCTCTGCTTAACCAAATGGTTTATTACTGTAGTATATTGGATTTTTAGTCATCCTGTAACTATTATGTGTGAGTTTACTTTAAAATAACAAACCACGTTAAACCTCTCAACCAGAATATTTTAATTATTAAGACATCAATTTCAAAGTTCAACAATGCATGAAGACTAATATATTTGAGTTTACAGAGCTCTTTTTTAAGAAAAAGAACTTGATGCTACCTCAAAACAGATACATAAGTTGTTTTCCCCCATGGGAGAAATGAATGGAAGTTTTTAATGGAGATTATTTGTCCTTGTCATATTGGGTAAATTATATAAGTATATAAAATTTATATAGGCAATCTCAAAACTTCTGTGATTAAGTAAACAAACAAATGCATAAAACATATACCAACCTTCACCATATTCAGGAGTTTAAACCAAACTAAGGAACTTTCAAACTAATGCCATGAACACATACTCTTCTTTGCCTCATAAACTCACACCTAAACACACAATTTTACATCATCTGTGTTACATATACAGTGTATTCCAAAGAGTTTCTACTGCACATGCTTTCAACATTCTTCCTTTATATTTAAGACAACAGTGGCTAAACCAAACTGCTATATTAAAATATTTTAAATTATTCACCTTTAGAGAACTATGAATTTCAAATATCATTGAAAAAATATTCTTCAATCAAAGTCATTCAATAGAATCCTTAAAGAAGCATGAAGTCGCTCTGAAGACATTAAACTACAATTCTTTAATATAATGTTTGGGAGATGTATTACATATTAAATTGAAATGGTAATATGTGATATAGACACAAATTTTGAGATTTTAAAGAAACCTAAAAAAAAAAAATTAAACAACAGAGAAAACAGAGTTTAAAGTCTGGCCCTAACATTAGTTAATTACCATTGAAAATCTTTTGTATTCTAACTTCTTAAATGTCTAGTGGCAATACTAATAGCTACACACATGGGCAACGTAAAGATTGGGGGAAAGGCATTTATTTGCACTGTGTTTGAACTAGGCTGAACGTGTATTTTACTATCAACAAAGAAGCATTCATTATTTTGTGGATTCATTATTATATGTGGATGCAATTGTTTTTTCTTTAAGCAGCCCACACAAATACACTGAAATGTTTTTATACCTCACTGTAGACATTTTACTCTGCCTTGATTATTTAATGTTCTGCTGTTGATTGATAAGGTGTCTGAAAATACCTATTGAGATTAACACAGGACTTTGCAAATAATAATCACCTAAGGATTTTGTCACTGTGATATGATTCTACCTTATTTTTTATTTAATTTGCTTTCAAGTTTATTCAGAAAAATATGCACAACTCATGTTTAGCTATGGAGTGCTATGCGATAATTCAATGAATGTAAACATTCCTAATACCTCTAGGTAGAGTTTAAGGCATGATGCATATTTTCAATATTTCAGGTTACTCTAACCATGCTTTGAGAACAAAGTTCCTATCTTACTTCAAGTTTTCTTCATATGTGAGAAATAATACTTTTTGATTAAAAACCAATTTGAAATACATGCATCAAACAGTAAATTTATCAACAGACCTCTAAAAGACAGTAATAATTAATCCTATAGTTTCTTGCACACTAGGTAGCACTTTGCAAACTCTTCCTCTGAAAGCAATCTCTTTCTTAGATTAAGATGTTCACTTTTAGAAGATGAAGGTTTGTCATGTGACCTTACATGGGTCTTGAAGAATGAGAAGAATGAATGTGAATGGCCATATTAGAACAAAAGCCATTCTGGACTTATGGAAGGAATTGAGCCAGAGCACACCAGAAACAAAGTACCAGAATATTTGGGGATTTTAAGGAAGAATAAGAAGAAATGAAAATATTAATAGATCTGAGCCTGATAGCACAGATTAATGCTAGATACTTGGGAGAGAAAAATGAGAAGACCCAAGTTCCAGGTCTGTTGCTGGCAAGTAAGATGAAAACCAGTCCAGTTAAATAGCTAGACCAGGGCTCAGATGTTAAAATATATTTTTTCATGTTAGCAATATGGCATAAGTTTATTTTTAAAAAGTGAATAGTTCAAAGACTGTTGTTTCAATCGCTCCAGTAGATATAAAATGTAAGGACATCTGAGTTGTATATATATCAGGGAGCTGAAGGCCAACTTACAGAACTAGTTCATGTACAAGCTCATGCTGCAGGAATGACCTAATGGATTCATCTCGATGATACCTCTACTATCTGAGGAATACCAAAGTAGAACTCTGACTTTGCATATAACCCCCAATCAAAACCTATAAAAAATGGCTAATAAAAAATGTTGGAAGTTTTGATTCAGAGTCTACGAAGTAGGCACCGTTTATAGGAAAATTATACTAGATAGTCATGTGTATGTTGGTTGATGATAAAAAGTAGATGATGGATGTGGTTCAGGGAAGTCTTATCTCTAGCTTCTTTCCTACACATAAGTTCCTCTAGTTACACTGACACCGTGTGTAGGATACCTGTACATATCCATCTCTTTGATATCAATACTAAATCAGAAGGTAACATTCCCCAAGCAAACTGAAGTATCAATATGTTTTAAATATCTAAATAAATTCATCTCAATTCTCCAACTACGGATGATAAATTTTAGTTTTCCTAAACATGACATCTCCAGACTTTTCAGGTAGACAGCCACTTTACCATTTCAGTTCTTTCATGAGCTAAACTATATATGCTGTCATTATTTTCATATCTGATAAAATTTGAATTAAATGCTTAATGCATGAAAGTATTGGCAACCCATGGTAGAAGTATAAAAATTTAGTCTATTGTTTATTGTCAATATCAAATAAAAGTGTTTAAACAGAATAGAGTACTATGTAGTAGAGGGACAATCACATTCTGGAAAGTAGTTTTGATATAAACCTATGTATTTACAGCTAAGAAATTTACTCACTAATGTACATCTCAAAATATCTCCATTCAGGTTTTCCTATTACCAGACTCATTTGGGATGAGAAATAGAATGAGAGTTACCCCCATATTGTGTAGCATTAATATCCTAATATATAGCTGCTATAAAATTAACTGAGTAGCTCTCATAATTGGTGTCTAAGATCAAATGATTTAGTGAATCATGTCCCTTAAAACAAAGTAAGTAGCTGGCAAGAAAAAATATTAGAGAAAATGGTAAAATAGCAAAGTGAAGCAACTTCCATTAACCAAAAATCAAGTGATATCATTGAAAACATTGTGTACAATCTCCTTTTTAATTTTAGTCTCTAGCTTATGTCTAAGGTTTGCTTCTGTTATCAGAAAAATGTAGCTTTCATTCATATGTAAAGTAAGAATATTCTAGATATACACTATGTGCTTCATAGGTAGATTGCAGGGTTCCATGTACACTGTCAACAACTTCAATTTGTTTCCAGCCCTGCTTTTCTTAGCTGGATGTCAAAACTATTTCATTATAAAAGCCACCAAGTAACTATCCTTTTGTTCAAAATATTTTTAACTCATTCTTTGACAATTTCATACATGTAATCCCATTTTTACTTTTTGTGTGTAAATTGAGCTTAATTATGATTGCTCACATAGGCATGTCTGTATTCACTAAATAACAGGTACAATGTACCAGTGAATAACACAACAGATGCAAATTGGCTCCATCTCTCCTATTAGCCATTAATAGCCAATAGTCCCTCAGAGAGAGGTGGGATGTAATGGGCCCATGGAACATCCATGATGGAAGGTTTACATTCTCAATATTGTGCAGGTATCCATGGCTACTATCAGTTATTCAGTATAGCAGCTAGGATATATTCAGACTGCAACAGCATTTCAGAACTTACTTCCCCATCTTTTGTCTCTTATATTCTTTCCAACCCCTCTTCTGCCATGGACTCTGAGCATTGGAAGTGATGACATAGGACTGAGCACTTGACAGTCACTTACATTCAACACATTTAGTTATAAATCAGCCATGGGTTACAGAAGCTTCTCTAGCTGTGACTGTGAGTAGTTCTCATCTATAGATATAAGACACCCCTTTGGCTCACTATATATATATATATATATATATATATAAAATTGCACTTCTAGGAAACTGAATAGAATTTTTAAAAAACTCAAAAGAACCTAATGCTTCAGGAACAAAGATCAGCTTTTTGAACTGTGAAATCTAATTGAAAAAATGCATAAGACTAGCTTTCTTACTAGAAAGTTAAGGGAACTATGAATAGGTCACAGTAAAAAAAAAAAAAGAATATGAGAAACATGAAAAGTTTTGGAATCTTTCATTATATAGGTTTTAAAGTTTAATGTCACTGGTCAGCAGAACTCCTCAGTTTTTTAATCTATCTTTGTAAACTGAACACTAGACTTTTACATGTGTTGATTTATGATTATTATTGCTGTATGTTTGTGTTTGTTGTATGACATCATTCCTGGGTAGAAATAAACAACAACTCATCCTGGATAGGGCAATGAGAGCAGACCAAGTCAAAGACATCACCAAGCTCCCACTTGGTGAATAAATGACTTTACTGGCATTACATACATGTATGGCTGAGGGTTTTCTTACTGGAACAAGAATGACTCAAAGGCAGCTACAGAACCGAGAGCCCACCCTAGGATTAGGGACAGCTCATGAAAACTAGAAACCTGGAGCTCACTATATAACCTTCCAGAAGCTTAGCTGGTCAGAGACTATCTCTTCCAGACAGCTTGTCTGATTCTCTTATAAGCAGCTTAGTTGGTCTAAAGTTCTTATTTTAGATTATAAAATAACAGAAATTAGGCATCCCATTGTCTTGGCACACATTTTCACGTACCTACATATGTAAGTACATATTTAAAATCACACTGTCTCTAATTTTATAAAAGTAGTTTAAAATGTCTATTTTGGAGGCCAGCATGATAGCTCAGCATATAACAAAGCTTGTTGCTTAAGCCTAGCTACTTGTCATTTATTCCTGGAACCCAACTAAAAGTTGGAGGAAAGATATAACTCCATAAACTTGTCCTATGACATCCACTCATATGTTGAGGAACATACACCCACATTCACAATTTCTACACACAGTTGCACAGCAATTTTCTCACAGATAAAAATGTAAAAATATCACCTTTGAGGAAACCTAGGAGTCAGGAAATTATAAAAGACACCCCTCAGATTTAGGGCTTAAACAACTTAGAAGCCACAGGAAGTACCTGAAACTGACCAGACACACAAGGCCTCTCCCTCCTCAAGGTTATATAAGTGCTTATTTTCACTCTGTTGTGCTTCCAACAGCTTTTGTTTTAAAATTAATATCACCATTGAGAATGTGTGGACCACATTAATATTTAATCATATATTTTTCTTGTGCTTTCAGTTTGATTATTATGTAAATAAATAGTTTATAATTTTTTCTGTCCCAACTTTGCTTCTATGTAGAAAACTGAACTGTAAGAACTACTCAGTGTTCTAGAGACACAATAAATTCATACTAAACAATAAAAGGCACAAGAAAATATTTGTTTTGAAAGCACATTGTTATTAATCATTATAATGTAGAATATACCAAGAAAAGCATAGCCTTTTTAAAAAGTATTAAATAAGACTTTGAGTTGTTCCAATAATTCATTAAAAGGCCAAGAATAATGCTTCATATTAATGTATAGAACATTTCTAGTAAAAGTGTAAAAAGTCACTAAAGCTAGCTGCTAATATACAATAATATTCATCTGATTAATGAATTTTGTGCTGTAAGTGCTATAATCAACAATATTTATTCTGACTGGTGGTAACAATTGTATGAGTCAGTTCATTAACTTATCCAATTTCTTCTGTAATTTTTGAATTTGTGAGAACTGGACATGGCACCAAACTATGAGAATAGGAGAATATCACTAGGAATCATTTCACTGATTTTTTTTTCTTTCCACTTGTGTTTGGTACTACCCTAGTTCTATGGGCTATCCAGTCTCTTGTTCCTGGCAGTCCTGGCAGTATAAGATATGGGCTTCCCCCCCCCTTTTTTTTTTTTTCGGTTTTTCGAGACAGGGTTTCTCTGTATAGCCCTGGCTGTCCTGGAACTCACTCTGTAGACCAGGCTGGCCTCGAACTCAGAAATCTGCCTGTCTCTGCCTCCCAAGTGCTGGGATTAAAGGCATGTGCCACCACAGTCCTGCTTCTTTTTTGGGGAGTCTACCCTTCTTGACATGGGTTTCAAGCTGAACCAAACAGTTGTTGGCAATTTCCACAAGTTCTGCACCAACACTGCCCCAAAACATCATGCAGGCAATACAGATTATAGATTGAGGGTTTTGTGGCTGAGTTGGTGTCCAAGTTTCTCTTTCTTTAGCCTGCATAATACCTTTTTAGATCAAAGAGACTAGAACATAAGGATGAAGGCTCCAAGCGTGCACCAGCTCCACCCCTCTACAGTCAATGAGCTGTGTGGATGTTGTCTCATTAATGAGGCCTGGCTGTCAATTTTCAAAGAGAGGCCTTCTGTCTTAACTTCAGCCTGGGTTCTTGATGGATCTTCAAAGGGAACTCCTCGGCCAACAACTCAACCAAATATATATAACCCAGTCAGTCAAAGTCTTGCCTGGATACAAATAGACATTTCAAATCGTGTATCCTCCATTACAAGGAGTCCTCATTAGACAGGCTTTCTCGGGCAGCAATTGAGAGCAGATGCAAAGACCTATAGCCAGATATTATGCAGAGAAAACAATCCAAATTGGAGGACTCCATGGAGTCTTTCCCTCAGAGATAGGGAAACCTGTGGAAGAGGGGGGAAGAAAAGACTGTAGGAGTCAGAGTAGATAGAGAACACCAGGAGAAGAACATGGCCCACCAAATCAACTAAGCAGGGCTCACACGGGCTCACAGAGACTGAAACAGTATGCATGGGATCTGTATGGGTCTGCATCAAGTCCTCTGTGTGTATGTTATGGCTGTTAGCTTGGCATTTTTGCAAGACCTCTAACAGTGGGAGTAAATGTGTCTCTGACTCTTTTGCCTGCTCTTGAGACTCTGTTCCTCCTATTGGGTTGCCTTGTCAAGCCTCATCTTGTCTTGTCATATCTTATTTTGTCCTGTTTTGCTGTTGTGTCTTAGAAGTCTGCTCTTTTCTGAAGAGGAAACAAGGGGAGTGGCTCTGTGGACAGACGAGAGAGCTAGGATGAATGGAGGGAGGGAAAACTGTTTTGGATATATTGTATGAAAGAAAAATCGATTTTCAATTAAAAAATACAACAAAAATAAGTTTAAATTTATTTGAAACGCAACATTACAGCACTCTACATTGCATATTAAGACACGATTGTATTCCTCCACTGAAATCTGAATAATAGTATGAGTCGGGCAAATCCTCGTCTTTCCTACATTCAAATGAAAGATTATAGCTCTTACCCTACACAAATTGTAATATTGCTTGGCAGTTCAAATGATGCAGACATTAAATATGCTTGTGTGTGTGTGTGTGTGTATGTGTGTGTGTGTGTGTGTGTAGCTAATCAAAGAAATCACTATAAAGAAAATCCTGGAATATCTCATGGCAGCTTTAAGATCTTTCAGTGCTTCTCTGGTCTCATGCGATGCTCCACGCAGTCTGAGTCTCTTTGAATTTGTCAGATGCTTCATCTACAGTTGGTTAACACACTTCCATTTGTAGGCATGACAGTTTTCATCAAACACCACAAAGCTATTATGTTGCAATATGACTTCAGGTAAGCACTTAGTACAACAGAAGCCTAGATAGAACTGGAGATTGAAGTCACCATTTCCACAAAACAGTAAATAGTGCCATGTGTACTTGTCATGGAAAGGAAAAAAATAGAAAGACAAATCTCAACAAAAAACTACAAGCAACTAAGGAATGCTGAGTGGAAGAAAAGTCTTCCCTTGGAAACAGTCCACTAATTAATTATCCAATATCAAGTGTTCAGCCCTGAAACATAGACACAGTATAAATAGTAAATGAACTAAGCAGATTGTATTAACATATTGGTTTCTTGTGAATGTCCTTCCATCAGTCAGATTTCTGAGATGTCTAACTACCAATTCTACTCAATTAAAGTGATGTGTTTAGTCCTTATCACAGTTTCCAATTGGAAAACTGTGACAAAGACTCAAATAATTTAAACAAGATTTTCATGGAAGACTTAGTTATCACATTTATAAGATATAGTAATTTTGATCTAAATTAGTAATTATAAATATATAATGACAGATGCATTATATAGTGCTAAAACCATTTATTATAAGTAGATAAGAAAGTAGCTTATTTACAAAAATAAAATAATTTCTGCTGCCATCAATTTTGCTCATAGAAGCCAAGAGTTAACCAAGAGTAATCCATCCATTAATTACTGACTATGAAGAAATGGAGCAACATTTTTAAATCTAAGAAACCCTGATTTGAATAAATATACAATGATATCGGAAAAGGAAACAAAACTCAATCGACTGGTATATTTCTTGAAAAAGACTTAAAAGTATTTAGACAGAGATTTTGAATCTATTGTGAATTGAGGACAAGGAATATAAAATTAAAGTTACAAAAATCAGACAATTTTGAGCCAGTCCCAGTGCCTTCGAGAAGACTCACTACCGAGTGGACAAAATAGTATGAACATTGCCCAATCTGAAAATCAGTGAAGATATTCCAGAATCTTAAGAGAAAGGGAATTTGTACATTACCATATACAGAAGCAAGCTGATTGTGATGTTGTCAAGGCAACTGTAAATGTCCTTACAGGAAATCTCTGATGAAATTCCATTTAATATCTTTTATTTACATATTCACTTAGCCATTCATTCGCTCAAGAAACCTTGCAGAGAATTTCAGTTTTAGACTCTGGATGTAGGCAGTGAGAATAAAAACTGTGTAGAGTGCCTGAAGGAAACGAATATTCTAATGATTGCTTCACCATCTAAGTCAAAATTTGAGAGGAGATTCGATTTGTAATTGAATGGACCAAGAATACTATTTCCCTTGGCACATTTCAGTCATAAATAAAAAAATTAATGAGGTCAGAACTAGCTATGTCCCTAGGGAGAAAAATTCTTTCCCTAACGTTCCCAGGAATCCTACCAGCTGTACAAGGAATATATTCCTTAAGTAAAGCATCTAGTTCAGCCATCATGGAAGTCTTCTCATTTATGTGTATTCCCCCCAGGAGGCTCTCATCATTAAATACATATTTACCATATTCTCTATACCATCCCCTCCTGCAGCTCTTCTGAATTAAATCACTAAATTTTCATTGTGTTCTTACTTTGTGTCAGGCGCTGCTTCTATGTGCCAGTGAAGTCACAGTGAAAAGAGCAAATGCGTGAAATGCAAGGACTTGCATTCTCCTGAGGGATAAAAACAAAAACCTTAATGATGAAAATGATGAATTCTGCTGAAAATGAGTGTAAGTGATACAGAGGACTCACAGAATAACTCTCGGCTAAGGTGTCATTTCTAGAATGGCTTAAAGAAACTTTTTTTCTTTCTTTCTTTTCTTTTCTTTAATGACATTAAAAAAAACAGTAAGAAAAGTTTCAGATGAGAGAAGAAGTTGAGTTGATATAAGGCAGGAAAATGTCTCTTCATGCATGGGCAGAACTCAGGTAGTTGGGCAGAGGTGAGCAAGAACTGGTTGAAGTAAGAACAAGAGAACTAAATAGAAGTAAAACCAAACATGTAAGCCGCATGCAGATGATTTGCTTCTCTTATGAGGGTGGAGAAAATGAATTCATCACATATTCAAAATGAATCTCCTGCCTGTTGAATCATAAAGCAAGTGATCACTTCGGCAGCACATATACTAAAGGCAGAATGATACAGAAAAGATTAGCATGCTCCCCTCAAAAAGAATAAGAATGATAAGAGAGTGTTGGAAATGGAGATGAGACTGCAAGTTAAATGGAAGGCTATTGCCATAGTCCAAGAGCTGTGTCTGAGACATTGGGCCTGTTACTTGAGGGTAGTTAGACATAGATATTAGAATCATTTGGAAGATGTTGGATGGGTGGTGGTAAGCGTAGAGGGTGAGGATTGAGGAATTACTTCAAAGATTAATCTTTGAGCACCAGGAATAATGGAGCTGTATTTGAGCTTTTAAATGGAAATGTTAAGTGTGTAGGACATTAGATAAGAGTTCAGAGAAGGATTTCAAGTTGAAATCACAAACTTATAAACCAACAGGTTAGAAATATAAGAGCTGAGGGTGAGTGTATCAGAAGTAAAAATTCCTGAACTGATGTTTAGGAGTGAAAATAAGATGAGCTAACCATCTTGGATAAGGTCTCTAAAGAGGTGAGCCAAGCATCTTATATGGATCAGCATTGAGTGATGCAGAGATGAGAAATTACCAACTTAATTTTATAATGATGTGACAAGCCCAACAGTACTAATCCCATTACAGAGACAGCTGCTCTTTGATGAACACACACTTATTAACATTTGGACTGACCAAGTCACCGTTGTATTCTAAAAACAGGAAATGTAACACTACAAGGAAATACAGTGCAGAGTGTGAAAGGTCTAACTTGATTTTGCATTTCTTTTATGTGTAAAAATGTCTACTGTTTCCGTTTTTTAAAAGTGGATGCGATCTATCCCCCACTATCCCAAATTTTGTATATCTTATTTACATAATCTAAGTGTGATTTGACTAAGTCTATTTCAATGGTAAAGGAATTATTTGACCAAAAGTTACCAATTATATTTTATTTCATAACACATAGCTGCTAATATTTTATAAAGAAAAAAACATAAAACAAAAATATCCAGCAACTAAAGAGAAGGCACAGCAATTATGGGTACATGCCACTCATGCTGAAGACCCAATCCATTCTTAGCCCTCATGTCAAGGAGCTTACAACTAGCTGTAATGCATGCTCTAGCACTCATGTATACAGACAAAACACAGACATACACAAATACACATAATTTGAAGCAAGAAATTGTGTGTGTGTGTGTGTGTGTGTGTGCGCGTGCGTGTGTGTGTGTGTGTCTGTGTGTTTATTGCTTACAGCTTTAGGTAACTGTCAACCTATCAGAAGAAAGAGGAAATTGTGTTATCTATGCTCAATGGCTAGTGAGACATATTCATCTCATAGTGTGTTTCCCTAGGAGTTCTAACACATCTAAGTTAAAAGTTTTCCACTTTGAATTACCATTGTGGCAATATGAAAATTATTCTTGCCAGAAGCATTCTACTATAATCTTTTAAGGAAGAAATTAAAATTAGGTATCTGTGCTTGTTAATGTTGTAAGCAGAGTGTTAACTGCATTTGCTAACTAAATCTGTAAATTAGAAAATCTTTGCTTTGGTGATCACATCAGCCTTGAGGAGCTGCAGTTTAAAAGAGATTAAATGTTTTTCTAACGACTGCTCCTAAAGCTGTTGATAGCACAGGAAATGAACACCTAGTATATTGAGAAATGTTGCAGATTCTGTCAAGAGAACACTTTGATCTTTTTTCACTCAGGTAACATTATGTCACACGTAGGCTTCTCACAAAATACCGCTTTTTGTGGATTTAATACTCATTATGCATTCAATATTTATGCAAATATTCTCAAGATGACAAAGTATTTATCGAGGATGAAGATGTGCATGTAATGTATGAAGTAGCCCAGCACTTAGTCATGGGGCTGCAGTTTAAGTGCTGGTGATTTTTAAAATCAAAACTAAAGTTACTAAAGCTCATTACTGTACAAGTCTTAAAAGAATGCACATGTGAGAGTCCCCATTAAAAATTCAAGGCTTTATATGATCATTTTTCACTTTGTAGGGTGATACAAAGAGAAAACAACATTAGAAGCTTTCCTCTGGCAAGAAATAAAATTGTATATTCTTCTGGATGCAGTGCTTTCCAAAATGGCTTATTTTACTATTTTATGAAGTTAGCATTCTAGATTAATATTGCTTGGACTGTATATTCCTTTGTACAGATTACCTTCCATATCTAAAACTAAAGTAATTTTATATATATATATATATATATATATATATATATATATATATATAATCCTATCTGCTGATAATAAAAGTCTCAAGTATACATAGTTTATTGTTCTCTATTTAATTTAAAATAAGTATTATAGATGTTTCCTTATATAAATGTTCCTACTACATTTTGAAAAATAAGGAATGACATAGGAAGTAAAATGATACATGCAGTATGTGGTGAGCATTGTCCTTATCTATTTATGTATCATAATGCTGTGGCCTCATGAAATGAAACAATTCATATATTGTCTGAATTCTTGATGTCAGGGCTCCCAACTGGATTTCAAGTGCTTGTCATTATTCTACTTAGACCTCCATTTCCTTACAGGATAAATGGATTTCTATATATGCTGTAACCTCACTGAAACATAACTTGATTTCTATATGATTAGAGAATAACAATTTCAGTAAATTATATTCATAGTACAGCATCTGCAATTAAAGCCTTCCAATTTTCTATTTCTAAAAAATAAGATGATACAGAATATCTCATCATTTGGCAATTTCCTATCATTAGACTGTAATTTCAGCAGTACAGATATACCTATGCTCAACAGTAGGAAACAAGAATATGCCCCCAGGAAATAACAATTCTGTCTTGTGTTTGTGCATATCTCATACCTAAGAAACTGAAAGGAGTTTAAGAAAATGAATTTGGAAAGACACAGACACCTATAAGTCACCACCTTCTCTGAAGAGGTGAAGTGTGCAACATTCAAATGAAGTAAACATCTCCTTTCTGTCCATAGCTGAAGAATGAAAGAACACTATGAATCAATCTTACTACTGATACAGGGTGATTTTTCTTTCTCACTCACACAAATAGATATTAATAAACATAGACAACTCACACTTCTGTCACTATGACTGTTTTATTTTCACTGAATAAAGTACTCATCCACTGGGAATGTGGTCTATGATCCACAGTATATGCTGAAACCATGAGATGAATAAACTCCATATAAGATATGTGTTCCCTACATATAAATACCAGTTAAGAAACTCATATTTCCAGCACTTGGGAGGCAGAGGCAGGCTGGTTTCTGAGTTCAAGGCCAGCCAGGTCTACAGAGTGAGTTCCAAGACAGCCAGGGCTACACAGAGAAACCCTGTCTCGAAAAAAAAAAAAAAAAAAGAAAAGCAAAGAAGAAGAAGAGGAAGAAGAAGAAGAAAGAAGAAGAAGAAGAAGAAGAAGAAGAAGAAGAAGAAGAAGAAGAAGAAGAAGAAGAAGAAGAAGAAG